>JAOWAR010110755.1:0-12112 GCA_028571005.1 Clathrina lutea | reverse complement strand
AGAACGTTCGGTGGCGTCTTAAACCCTGGGGCACTCATCGTCAAACATAACGGCCCATAGCACAAAAACTACACGGTCAAAATGAAAAAGGTGGGGTTAAAATCTCGGGAAGGTCCTCTTCTTTCCGGCAAATGCTACAGCAAGGCCTGCAAATCAGCAGCATGGTCTACATTCAAGTCAAAGCAAAGCGGAGTCACTTCTGTCGGCAAATGTATGGCAACTGCCATAAGCCAGTTGTATGTCGTGACATCATACCATGGCAACGGGGTGTACGTAGATTTACGGATCTCCCGGGCTGTGGAAGGCATAACAAGTAAATATATCTAAAACTGCAACATAACAGTTATCACAAGGTGGCCAACACTTACACCCAGGCAAACGTTTTATAGTACATTCTGCACATAATAATTATTTTTTTGCCTCTTTAGAGGGAAAAACCAAACCTTAACAGACGAAAACTAAAGAAAGAAATAAAGACCACAAAACACTACAGGAACTGGTTGAAAAACCCTCTGAGTGGACAAACAAACAAAGGAGGACAATCAAACAAAGGAGGTATCTAGCATTGAATAATTGGGAAGAAAAACACCATCAGCACGAGACCTGGAAACAAAATGGTTCTTAAGTAAAGGTCAAAGAAGCAAGTTTTGCGACTCTGCATCATTTTTCCAGAACATTATGATGGGTGCCGGGGCATTGTGCTCTTCCCTGCATTGGCCGGTCGGGTTGCAGCCGTACTGCACAAAGAAAAAAAATATCAGAGTATTGAAAACATCAGCTAAGGTAACAATCCAATTTGCATTTTGAAGACGACAACCTTCAATCATGGCTTCATTTGAAAACTTTGAACGTGGTTAATTGCCGTGCTCCGACATGGAAAGGGTTTGACTCCAAAATTTAATGGACAGAGCATTATCTTATCGTTTTTCATGTGGACTGTACAGCGATTGCGAATGCTACTTGGGTTGATTTTCATGAAGAAATTTTGCATACCATACACGTCAAGTAATTCTCAGGATTCTTTGGTCTATTTTATAAGTTGCCAATCTCTGAGTGGTAACCTCTCATTCCATGATAGGTTTCTTGCCTAGTCGGCAACGTGCTTATCAAATTATATTTATTGAGAAAGGATTAAAACCCATGCCGCGCATGTGGCGGGAATCATAAATTAGACCAAATATACAGCACAATTATGGTGTGGAGGTCTATCCCGGGAATCTCCCATTTCCAGACGGGCACACCATTTTACTACGCCATTGCCCGCACAACTTGCTGCAAGCAGTTGCAAGCAGCACAAGTACAAAAAGAGAGATCGAGGTAGCACTAGCTAAGTGGCAAAAATGGTGACCGTAAATGCTGATCGTCATTACTACATGGTTAAGGAGGCCAGTACACCACATCTCTCCTCCTTTCGAACAGAAACTAGAGAGATGCATGAACAGAAAAAAATGGAAAATGATGTAGGCCTGATGAGGAAATGTATACAGCATGTGACAGAATCATTCAAAGAAAAGACTGTCATGCAACATAGTCATTTAAATGGGCTGGTGCCCTCTATGTTTGCCCTAGGCGACTGGAAGCACTCGTTTGACGGCGAAACGGCTTAACATGGCTTGCGTGCCGCCGAGCAGTGTAGATACTGTTGCGCTTGATAACAAATTCCTCTTCTTGTCGTTCCAAAATTGTTGACGGCTAGACAACTTATTCGGGCGGACAATGGATCGAAGGAAAACCTGGTCTCCAGCAGAAACTCTGGCAGGCATTGCTGACCACGCGGCATCAGCGTACGTCTTCCTCTTTGCCTCGGGCAGTAAATCATGGACTCGAAGAGGCTCGACGTCACAAGCTGATGATGCTTGTAGGCCCAGCTGGGGTAGGTTCGATCGCATTGGGCAACCACACGTCAGGTCGTAGGACTACGCCCAATTACGGAATGAGGAGGTGATTTGTATACCTCAAGGAGTCGAAGCAACTCCTGTTGCCAATCAGCATCATTTGAGCAACGACATAAAGAGCGAACGCTTCTGGCGGTCCACCTTACCATTGGCTTGGGGCTAACATGGTGTAACGAGAATGCGTTTTGTACCAATCCCATTGAGGAACTCTTTGAATTCCTTAGAAACGAACTGCGCTCCAAGTAAACCTGCACCGCAATCTTCCCAAAGATGTTCTGGTAGGCGGGTGCAGGCGGGTGCGATGCATTGGTAGCGGTCTGTCAATGGAATCGACAATTTCAAAGGCATGACACTGCTTACTTAGGCGCTCAGCACCGCTGTCGATCTTTGGCCACCGCACTTTGGTGCCAAGTCGAGCCTTGGCCTAGAAAATCCTCGACGACCTTCACGGACCAAGCACAGGACACTGTCTCACAATAACTGCGGGAGGACATTATGATGTTGTCGTAGCAGACTTTTGCCGTAGACCCAAAACTCATGTCGAAGAGGTAGATAGGCTGAATTGGGGCACTTGGTCCAGTCTCCGAGAAGCACACAACGGCACACCGCAGACAACTCGCTGTCGATATAAGACGCTTGCCCGGTTTCCCATCGTGGGACACTGAAAGGTACTTGGTTTTCGACAAGGGAATGAATAGTGTCCAAAGAACCAGATCATACCATTAACTTGGATTGCAGCCGAGACAATACATCAGCAATCTTCAATTTGTCTGGCGTGTAGATAACCTTGAAAACATACGCTTGCAATCAGAGTACCCATCGTTCCACTCTGGCACATGCTTTGGACGTGGTACCGTAAATGAACTGCAATGGCTTGTGGTCTGTGACCAACTCTAACGTCTTGCCTAAAACATAGATGTTGAAATGTTCGCAAGCCAACACTGGAGCCAGGGCTTTGTGCTCCGTTTGACTGTAGTACCGTTCAACATCAATTAGGCTACGCAATGCATAGGAAATCCGTCATCTTTGTGTTCGTTGATACTGTGAGAAAACCGGGCACGAACACAATAGGGCGAAAAAATGCACAAAAAAGTTTAGCAGTAAAATTAGCTGCAACACTGAGCAGTGCTAGTGCAACAAGGAACACAAGAAATCGTTGACTAATTTTTCAGTTTCAGATTACTCACACATTTGCTGACAGGCCATTAAAGGAAAGCTTACCTTAGAATACATGCTTTCCGGCCTCCTCGGGATTACCAAGTGCGTCTGCAAGGTGAAAAATATTGGAGCGTTGGGATGTGGTTGGCTGAGAGCTAGCAGCTAAAATCTTCTGTACACGGCAAGTCGTATATACCTGTATCTGTTTGTACGTATTTCTACTGCAATTCAGTTGCGATACTTGGGAGTTTGCCCGTCGGCAGAAATTTGTTTTATTTGCAATGTATGTCAAAACCCTACATTTTGTAATTACAAACCTATATGTTTTCGCACAAGACCAGGTATAACATGGACGTATGGATCTGTATTGGCACAATTGAGTCCGAACATGCCACGATGCCAGAGGCGACATTTCGGCAGCAGCCACAACAAAGGACAGAACCACAATGATCTGAAAACCGGGCACGTGCGGGCAAAGTATAGCATTTTTATGTCATGTGCGAAAAATGCAATTTTCACCTATTTTGCATCGCTCAGCGTCGAAAATTTTTACTTTTTAGAAAGCTGAGTAGGGAAGGATTACAAAAAGAGCAGTTTTCTAAGCATTGACAGTCCCTATGCGAATGAAAGGGAAAAAATTCAGATATCATGGGCTCAGCGTGTCTCCAACAGCTTGTTCATACCCAGAAAAGTTTATTCCTCCTAGATAAGTACAGGAAAAATCGAAAGATAACACCCCAATAGAGATTACAGGCTCCTAAGCACAGAGAACGAAAGAAATGACACAATGAAGTAATTGTAACGATACACGGCGTCACCTACCGTATTTTTGTTGCTAGGTAACAGTTGCCATCTTTACATTTAACATATGCGTCGCTCTCTCTCTCTCCCTCTCTGTCTCTCTCTCTCTCTCTCTGTCTCTCTCTCTAAATCTCTTGAACTTCTACATTGTGGTTAGCACGAGCGCACCTGCTCATAAAGGTTCTGTAGAATCATTTTGAGCTCAGGGTGTAGGGGCATCCAAACAAACGTAACATAGTGTCAGAACTGAAATGGTAGAAGGAAATGTTTACTCTACCGCCGAGTAGACCCGTTGGCACGGCCAATGCAGCATGCAAATAGATGCGTCCCGTTCGCTCTACGTGATAAGGTGAAGAAGGAAGTCAACAAGCTCCAAGACCAAGACATCAATACCCCGGTGACACCGACAGACTGGATCAGCTCCATTGTGGACGTTGTCAATCCCAGTGGGAAAGCTGTTCGGAGAGAGCACTACACATTGCCGACGATTGAATACATCTCAATCCGGTTTCAAGGAGCTAAGGTACTCTCGAAACTGGATGTATGAGACTAATTCTGGCGCCCAGCCAGATGAGGAATCATCTTACCTTAACACGTTCCTCCCTTGTCTTGGTCGGTTCCATTGGAAGTGCACGTCCTTTGGCATCAGTTCGAGATCCCAAATGTTTCAGCGGAAACTGCATGATTTCATAGAATGTCTCCACGGCGTCAAGGTTATAGCTGATGATTTCCTGATCATGGGTTTTGGGAACACTCAGGAGTAGTCAATCCACAATCATGACCGGAACGTCGTCAAGTTCCTTGAACAATGTGTGATATGTGGTGTCGTCCTCATCATCGACAAGCTGCAGTTGTGCCAGGAGGAGGTACCTTTCGTCGGTCGCATTGAATCCGACAAGGGAGTACTCGTTGACCCCATCAAGGCGTGAGCTATTAGACGCTTCTCCCATAAGGCGTTGCTTTAGGCGACCATGGCAAAAAATGGCGTAGGACTGCTACTTCGACATTGACCGGGCGGCCGCTGGCAGAAAGTGGAATCATACACAAGAAGTTTCCTTTCCCGTCTAGTTTCCGCCGGATGATCGAAGGTTGTCTACAGTTTGGCAACTAGCTTTTCAATTTGCCAGTGTCAGTGTTCGTCTGCTCGCTTCCTGCCAGTCCGTTGAGCTTTGATCAAACTAATGAAATGAGTAGCTCAAGTCCCGAGCTGACTGGGTCAAGAAAGCGCCGGAGATCGGATTCGGAAGATCACGGAGACAAAGGTGATGACATCCCACGGAAAAAGTCAAGGAATATCAACGCTGGCTAGTGGCTATTACTATGCTGTACCCTGCTGCTCGAACCGCTCAGTGAAGGACACGTCTCTATCTTTCCCAAGTTTCCTTGTGATTCTCATCGTCGGAAAGCTTGGACTGTTGCAATTCGGAGAGAGGTCGGCAGGAATTTTCAAATCACGTCCAACACACGTGTTTGCTCAGCCCATTTCAAAGAAGTCGACTTCCTTAATAAGGAAACCTCGATAACCACGGAGCGGATTCGTCGACGTCTTGCGCCAAGCGCGGTTCCTAGTATCTTTGACAGGTCAGTCGAGAAACCTGGACGTCGACTCTTGGTCAGACAGGAACAGACAGCGCCCAGCTCAGTCGTTGCCTCCGCCGAGAGTGAGTGGCAGACGCAATGCCAGTGGGATATAGGCCTTGTACGTCCACCGCAGCTTTTCCGAGCAGTCTTGGTGCTGATGATGGAAGCGATGCACTACTGGATCGTCACACTCTGTGCACTCCTCCTAGTCATGATCACTGCTACTGCGTGAAAACAGACGATGAAATTTCCGAGCTGAGAAATGAGCTTTCTTCAGCAGAGTCAAAGCTGCTCTCCCTTGAAAATCGGAAGTCGGATCCTAAAAAATTTAAACATTTCACTGGATTCCCCGACTGTGATACTTTCTTTGAACTGTGCAAGAATTTGAAGCGGAAAACTCGTCGTCTGAAGGGGTGGGGAAGCATGGCGACTATCAAAGACATGTGCAAGCCAAACGGGACTAGTCGCCGTATCAGTGAAGATCACACACTATCTGTGGGGGAACAGTTCTTCGCTGTGCTTGTCCATCTGCGCACTGCAGCCAGCACGTTGGACATGTCCGTCAGGCTTGGCATTTCACCTTCGTATTTTTCGAAAATCTCTATCACCTGGATTAATTTTTTGTACTACAAGCTGCGTATGGTGCACAAAATTCCTTCCGGCTTTCCTCGTGTGATCATGTCGGAAAACATGCATCGTCATCGACTCAGTGCACCGAAGTTTTTACAAAACGACCAAGCAACTTGTTCGGTCGCAAGCAGCTCTTTTCGAATTACAAGCACCACAACACGGTGAAATTCCTTGTTGGAATCACCCCTGGAGGTTACATTTCTTATGTTTCAGGTGGATGGGGTGGGCGAGCCAGCTGACCAGAAGATCACGAGTCACTGTGGTCTTCTGGATAAACTACATCCTGGACATGACGTAATCGCTGATCGTGGTTTTACAATAGAAGACATGTTGGAGGACCGGGCTACGGTTTGGTTATACCGAGCTTCTTGGGAAGTAACAGGGTCGAGCTAACTGCAAAGGAGGTGACCAGTACGAGACGAATAGCAGAAGCTCGTATTCATGTGGAGCGTGCTATAGAGAGGATCAAGGCGTTCAAGATCCTGAACGGCGAAGTCGATGTATCCGTTCTGCATGTTATTGAACAGATTTTTCAAGTGTGTGCCTATCTGACCAACTTCCAGAAGCCCATTGCCAACAGTATTTTTTATTGCTCTTAATCCCCCTCTCTGTCTTTCTCTCCTCCTCCCTACCCACTCTCTTTCTCTCTTAGTCTGTTGCTGTCCAGAGTTTTGTTGACTTCTACACGTTATCTCACTGCATTTGCTCATCCGTTTTCTGTAGTTGACCAGTGTTATCATTTATTTTCTTCTAGCTGTGTAATGTTTAAGACATCATTTCTTCACATACTTTTAGAAGAAAAAAGACTGAAGGAAGAGGGTTGAACATCACTGCCGCTTGAAGGAAAAAGAAGAGTAATTGAAAGACATGAATGGGCTGGTTGGGAGGAATTGATTTTTATATGGAAAACAGTTTTCAACACATGTTCAGAGACGCAAAGGGAAGCGATGTGAATTGTTTTATTGGGAAGACGTTTCTCCTTTGAGTCTACTCACTTACACCCGTACTCTCTTACTCTTCCTCATCCTTCCTCACACATTTATAAAAAAAAAAATAAAGAAACACTCGCATTCCAGTCCAGCTTGTACATCTATGTCACTGTTCCTTTGAGTCATCATACATACATTTACCTCGAGCTCACCATCAATTGTATACAACACACTCACCCACTATTTTCACATACATGCACACTATAATACCCACACCATACATGCACACTGCAATACCCACACCATCACTTCCAGCACGCACCCACTCCCGTTTCAACGACAACACCCTTGCAACTGACACTCTCAAGCGAGACAAGCTACACCAACAATTTGCACGCGCCCACTCACAATCCTATGTGAACACCCATGCTCACGCTTCACACACCCTCATGTACAGTGCTATGCAAAACAGAAAAAACGGCACCTCTCTTGTCTCTCTCTCTCTCTCTCTCTCTCATCGCCTCAAACACACGCACTCCCGCCCAGCTATTGGCAAACAAATTAACATCAGAACCTCGTATGCACAATACTCACACGCCGAACTAACATCCATACCCCCAACCCCACAATAATTATTGGCATGCACACCAAAGACTCAGCGAACAGATCAATTCCTCAGAACTGACTATGACTGACGAGAACTAAGCGTAGATGCCAAAACGTCTTCCCAATTACACTATTCACATTGCTTCACTTTGGGTCTCAAAACATATGTTCGAAAACTGTTTTCCATATTACAATGAGAGTAAACTCAAAAAAGTCCTTCTCTTTCTTTCCATAAAATTGATTACTGTTCAAGCTTTAGGGAGAAAACGAACATCACTTTTTACACGCCTTGTGAGCAACTCTAGAATGACATATTTCTTGTAGAAGTATTTGTAGACAGCACACTGGTTTAGGCTCAAAATCAATGCGTTGCACAAAGATTCTGTGCTATCCCTCCCCATCCTCCGTGTAAACCACAAAGTCAGCCCAATTGCACTTTGTTATTGCCCTCTCCATTTGCACCTGGGTGAAGTACTGACGGCTGCGCTTTAGACGGAGACTGTCCCCATCATGGACCAGAAAAAATTCGACCGCTGACTGGCCAGCTCCACGACCGACGAGTTTGTAGCAGGGCACTAAATTTCCAGGACTCCTGTACTTCCATCGCTGTCAGTGATCAAGCCATCCGTGCTTGCAGCAAGGAAAGGAAAGTTCCCTTCCACGAAAAGACCATGTGACGTGACATTCACGGGATTGTCGTTCTCAGCTTTGTACTGCAGGTACTTGACCTTCGCCTGCTCTTCCATAACATGCCCATGCTGCCGTGGGTCTGTAGCAGAAAGCGTTTGTCTTCGACATCCTCCATTCAGGCCGAGAATACAAGCGACTAATTTGTCCGGAGGGGTGCTCTGTCGTCTTTTTAGCACACGGTGGGCCATCGATGAGGTAATCCTGCCAATGTGCTCAGCATGCCAAAGCTCGCTCTTTGCCTGAGGTTCCGTTTCTTTCTCCAGAGTGTCTCGCTGCTCCTCGGCCAGCTTCTCAACAGCTGTCACCTTGTCAAAAGTAGCTTCGAGAGAAGCGGTATCCACAATGAAAGTATCATCAACGAGAGTGAGGTCAACAGCACTATTCAACTTGACCTGCCTTTCTTTTCCGAACTGCTCTCCACCATGAGAGACCTCTACCCCGACTTCTATTTCATGGTGCGGAATGAGACGACAGTCATCATAAAGCAATTTGTCTGCCACTCCTGGGGCCCAGCAGGACTGGGAAGGTCAACATTTGGTTGTGCCAGGTCATATTGCACGCGTAAAAATCCACATGATCCGACGGTGGCTCTCAAACCTCGGCAGAGCTGTTTCACAGCACTTAATCCTCCGAACGGTCATCAGGATGCCGCGGGTCATAGAGGGATGCTCAATCACGAACCCAAGCCTTTCTTTTTCGTCCACTTGAAGAAGCCTTCTCGAAATTCATCTTTCTTAGAGGCTGAGCAGATACTTTCTGAGTGGCAGGCTTGCTCCATTTGCATATGGTCTCCGTGACAGAAGGTCCAGTCAAAGATTTCATACCTCGGGAGCAAATATCATCCAAAGCGAAGAGAATTAGCGGCAACGTGAGAGCATGCCTCTTCTGACACAGACACACATCTGCATCGAGCTCCATAACACCGCCCTTCTGTCCAGTCTATGCAAGTGATACATTTGTAAGGGGCTTTGCTAGAGTCTTGTGAAGTCCAACACCCGGCTCGAACGAAATAGAAGTGGGTCCCATTTTCCCACAGATTCATCTCGATGTCGTGTAAACGCCGCTCGTCAAATAGCTGAAAGGCACGTAGTTGCTCGTACGCTTTCAGGCTGTCTCCATTAAAATTCTTGTCAGGACTGTTGAGGAGGTAGTCAGTCACTGACTTGATGTCGAAGTGCGGGATGCGAGTCAGTGCCGAAACAGACCAGCCTGATGTTATGTTGTAAACGACGGCAGTTTGTCATAAGCTTCCTTCACGGCGGATGGAACTGATTTTCGGCTTCCGGGCACTCGGATCACTATCGTCGATTGTTGACTGGGCAGTAGAAATTCCTAACTTCTCGCCAGCCAGAAAGAAAGATCAAACTTGGTAACTCTCCCACACTTCGATGAAGGTCCTTGAAGAGGGTTGCAGAGGTCACGAAGCTGGGCCATGCCGCAGTTTTCTCATTTCGGCGCACGAGGAGGGGAAACTAGGCCCAGCGTTAAGAACGGAGACATCAACACTCATCTTAGAGCTTGCTAGGAAGATTATCTCTACGCCTGCTGGCTAGATCGGTAAACTTAAATGCTCGAACATCCGGTCCAGCGGAAACTAGACCGGAAAGAAAATCTCTTGTGTATGATTCCACATTCCAGCGGACACGCTATACGCGGTGGATGTCGATGTAGTCTACATGTAGCCATCCTACGCCAATTTTTGCCGTGGTCGCCCATAGCAAAGCCTTGTGGGAGAAGCGCGTATATTGTAGTGTCTTAGCCAATCCGGATTTTTCTCTCACACTACATGGTGGGAGACAGCGCGTGAGGAAAGAGGGCTCACCACAGGGATGACAAATAATGTTCCCCCGTTACTAACTGCGACCAATAGTACCTGATGATGCCGATGAAAAGGGGAAAGCAGAGCTATTGATTGCCGTATTTGTAAACCGGAATGCTTTCCTCAGAACAAGAGTCATTTCCGCACGGTCCAACACCAACTCAGTTCCTCAATATTCTCCGTGAAGCGAACATCAATAGCCGAAGTTACTGTACTAGTAACTGCCTTGCCGTCATCTTCGGGGATGTATGAGATCACTGGAAGGAGGCTAGTCCTGCAGTCCAGCGCCTTAAACCATGCTACTTGACCGGTCGACCGAAATTCCAACCGTACCCGAGGAGTCAAGACGTGATCACACCAATCCGTGACACCCAAGGGTAGTGGCAGGGACCGTCGCTTACAGGTTAACATGTACAAGTGCTGATATTGTGCATTACTCGACTGCCAGAGAAAGGGATCAACAAACAGCTACTGCGCTATCTGAACGAGCACAGTTTCTTATACCAACACCAGTCAGGGTTTTTGCCCGGTCAATCAACTGTTACGCAGCTATGCTTTCTCCGCCACAAATGCCACATATATGGTTGCAGATGAAAGGAACGCAATCCAAACTGCATTTCTCGACCTAAGCAAGGCGCACGGCCGAGTATCGATACCAGGCCTGCTATTGAAACTTTCAAACATTGGCTCACCTCCTTTCTGATGACGAGGACGCAATGTGCAAGTGAATGGACATCGGTAGATTGGACAGAAATGAAATCGCACACACCGCAAGGAAGCGTACCCGGCCCGACTCAATTTCTGATCTTTGTGAATAATCTCCCTCAAAATTTCCTGCACAGTTGTTCCATTCTTGCAGATGACACGACCGCTACAATATACTAGTAGATAGTGATTTACACACGACTGCTGCGGATTTGTCATCTGAGCAAATCTCCTGACAGTAACGATGTCTAGACGAGCGGAGTGATTATCCCGAAACGTGACACTCGTAAGCACCTTGGATTCGCAATAAACAAACACTCTCATGGAAGGCCCACATTTATGCTCTTTATACAACCTGTGCCCGGAAAATCGATGTCCTGTTGACTTAACGGAGACGGCTGACAAGAAGGACGATCGGAAAAAGTTGTCGCATACTTTCGACCACGATTTGAATACGCCTGCGCAGTACTAGGCCGGGCGGAAACACCACGTGATCTTGCTTGAAAAATCGACTCTGGGAACGCCACAGCATCTGCTTGTACCGCTTTGTCACTCGTTTTTTCTCTGGATTCGCTCTAACATTTCTCCTCCTTTCTACCTAAGTCTTTCCTTCAGACGACAACATAGTGTATGGCAGAGGGAAGAGCTTTCCACAGCACAATTGCTCGTGGGAAGAAATCGGAATGAGAGGATTACCAACTCAGGTGGGGGTGGGGGTGTTCTACGAAGGTTAAGTATGATTTGAGTGGTCCAGATTGGGCTGCCATCGTTTATTCTTTCCAACACACCTGCCAAGGTTTTTCGACAGATATGCTTCTGGCTTCTTCAAGTTGGAAATGATTGAGAGCAGTGACAGTGACGAGTTTTAGGCATGCACACAAGAACTAATGTGTACCAATGTTGAATGAAAGTGGACAGTGGATTGTGGCAAAGCTGTCAGAAACATCAAGGGAGCCATCGAAAACGCTGCGACAAAAGAGAACACTCTCCAGCGTGACGCCTCGTCGACAGGACTGGGCGCCGTTTTCATGCAAGGAGAGCCCATTGCATACACAAGTCGCTCCTTGACGTCGGCAGAGAAGAATTATTGCCAGATTGAAAAGGACTTGCTCGCTGTGGTTTTCGGCCTGCGCCGATTCGACCAGTGTCTATACGGACTGAGGGTGGAGGTGGAGTCTGATCATCAGCCGATGGAGATCATTTGAAGAAGCCTGATGCACAAAAACGCCTACAGCGGATGATGCTGGCACTTCGATGCTATGACGTGGATCTTCGCTATCGCCATGGAGCAGAGTTGC
>JAOWAR010110644.1:0-12113 GCA_028571005.1 Clathrina lutea | reverse complement strand
ACACTTATACCCTCCCTGGTGCTCCCCACTTGTGGGTTGCACCATGCCATGCCAGAGTGCTCAAACTACCGAAGTAGCGAGCTTTGAACAAGGCCAGCAGCAATGGCATTCCCTATTGAGAGTGCTCGACAGGCTCCGGCTGCAGTAATCCAATGAATACACTGCCCGCATATAATATATAAATATCACGATATAGGCGCCGAGCTTAGCCACCGGTCAGATTCTCTACCAGCCTACCAGAACGATATCGGTAATACCAGAACAGACAGCACTTGCTGCCGATGTCGGCTGCCCGAGCAAGGACGGAGAGCTACTGCACGCAAACTTTAAGAGGCATGCGGTCAGGATGGCCGATGATGATGGTGTTTGTCACACCGTCATCTCTATTGACAGATGGATCAAGTTGAGCTGGCTTTGTCGGAGACGAAAGCCACAACGAACTAGACGACGATGCGTACAGCACGGCTGGTACACCATTAGTATCAGGCGGCGAGGCGCCAGAGTCAGCTGAATTTTCTGTTCAGTGTCGAAATCATCCTACAAGGAAAAAAGAAAAAAAAGAAAAAAGGAGGGAGGGAGGGAGGGAGAGAGGGAGGTAGAGAGGAAGAGAGAGAGAGAGAAAGAGAGAGAGAGAGAGAGAGAGAGAGAGAGAGAGAGGAAAAAAGAATACGTGCACGGGTCAACCCCGAAAACAGAAGAGAATGCGATCTGCGGACACCGCTTCGGACGAATGCACTCGCGAGCTCAAGGAAAGTCACATCAGAAAATCGCGATGCGTGGTCACGTGCACAATTGTTTTCATTCGATGCCACGCAGGAACTGTTGCTAAGGAATGCGTGACGTTACAGGCCTACATAATATGCACACGTGCCATTGTACCCTATCGCAATCGGAAGCCTGAGAAGTAGGTGTGTAATAAGAAAACGAAAGCAAAATAAAGATCAATCGCAGCATGACTGGCACCTCAGGCTAGCCAGCCCAGTCTTACTTCCGAGCCAGTCAAGGAATTAAATCTGCCGTAAAATATCTGAAGAATCCAGGAAGGGGACTCGGAAAACTGATATGATATTCTCTATGAATTCCACATAAAAATGTGAGAAGATGCAGAACATTCAAGAAGAAAAATAGCGAATAAGCAAAATGAGCAAAAACAAGAAGTGAAATTGACAAAAAAGAGTGAAACTTGTTGGAAAAAGACTGGTCCAGAAATTTTACATGGTTGGCCTGAGGAGACGGCACAACTCTCCATCGCACAGGTCTTTTCGAATGAAAGAAGTCAAAAGAAAAACTGATCCTCCCTCCAACCCTGCAAGCAAGAACACCACTCTCAGCGCTGCAATGAAGTCAATTTGGATTCCATGCACGAGAACAACTCTGGCACTTCCCTTTGTACAGTAGTTGAACACAAATGCAATCAATCCATTTTGCTGGATATTAGCAATCAATCCACTACAATGGAAAATGGCAGTCAATCATGTATCAATCAATCATGTATCAATGAATCAATCATGTATCAATGAATCAATGAATCTCTGAATCAATCAATCAATCAGTCAATCAATCAATCAATCAATCAGTCAATCAATAAACGAATCAATCAATTATTAACAATCGATTATAAATCGCCGCCTCTGAATCTCCTCCTCCAAATGAAATGAGAACATATCTACTCTTCATTGTCCTTTATGTTTGGTTTCTAACAGCCTGACCGGGTCGACTCTGAACTAGTTCTTGCTAACTAAGGGGGGCGAGAGGTTGCAGCAGGAGAGGTGCCGGGACGGCGGTTCTGTAAGGGTTTGCTGGAAGACCATGATGAAACGCTAGGTGCGAGAGTGGGATTAGCACGGAGCCGTAGACAGGCATGGCAGGGGCCGATGTCGCTGAGCTCGAGCTGACATAAGGGTAGAAGGCAGGTGTTGGCCGGAAAATCGAAACAGGCTGTACCGCTGGTGGACTGAAACTGAAGCAACGTGGAGCAGGACTTGACAAAGTTGATGATGACGATGATGTCGGAGAAGATGGATGCTCTTTTCTCAATGGAGTGCTGGAAGAATCAGTTGAGTGTGACCTTTTTGAGAAAGGTGACAGCAGGCGAGTGTGCTCAGCTTCATGGCCTGTAAGCAAGACACCAAACAGAGAGATTGAGGTTCTGTCCCAGAGCAACCGTGGCAGGTATGTGCTGGGCAACTTGAAAGCAGAATGTTCTCGATTAATAGAAAAGCTTCCTTCATCCAATTGCAAAGCATATGTGTATAGGCAAATTCTCAACCGCTGATCAAATCTGATCAAATCTGACAGATGATCCTTTTCGTCCTAAGATCATTATCTATTGTTTATCGTATGCTTTACACTTTTATTTCAATTTTCACTTTAAAGCAATTGATGCTTGTGTTCTTACCTTGAGTTCGGTCTTCACCAGTAGCTGCTTCTGAGCAGTTTCGCTGAACCATTTCTGGCCGGCTCCTCACCATGCCCACAATGACTGTGGTTGGAACAGACCTCGAAGGCTCGGAGGCTGTTGGGGAACCACATTGACACGCCTCTCTGCAGTATTCTTCAAGCCCCTTCTCACTCTCGTCTTCTGCTCCCTCATCATAGAAATGCACGCCTTCTCTCGCAGCTGACACATGGCTCTCCCGTAGAAGAGCAGGAAGAATCCGTCGTCGAGCATTGATAAACCTAGACGAGGCAAGCCAGTGAGATGAAACTAGTCAGGCAAGACAAAGATTATGGCACTTTACCTCTTCAAGCAAACGCATAAGTTGTTCAGGGGTGCATACAAGCTACACTGAGTCAAGAAATCTCCAGCACTGCGGGTTTTTGTTTTGTTTTAATGAGTAGCTGCACAGCCTAGCTTGCTGAGCATCGTGCTACTTTCATTCCTGTACAATTATTATGCTATGAATTGTGTCTGTGAATGTAAACCCTCTGTGTATAAGCTTCCTCGTGTTTGTAGCACTGATTTGAGCAATGTCCGCGTAAGTCTTCATCTATTTGTTTACGTCGGCCTCATACCTCACTCCTTCATACCTCACTCCTTCAGCCGTTTCCCCGACTGCATATCTCGTCGCATCCGCGTTCATCTCCTCTCTTATCCTTTATACTAACAACTACCTTTTATTGATTTTTGTTGTTGGATGCAGTAGAAGGTGACAATGATTTCACGGTCAGCGACAACTACCAAATCGTCACGAGATGAAACTCCTGACAAGCGTACTCACCAGTAGTTGATCTGCAGCCTCCGAAGTCCTGTCTTGCGGCAGAGCTCGCGTTTCTGCTCTTCTGTCGGAAACGGGTGCTGCGAATTGAAAAAAAAACAAAAACAAACAGCATCAACAGCAAGAAGTCTCACGGCTGTGCATTTACGTATGAACACATCGTTCTACTCTAGCTGCGAGTCAGCCGCACACATGCACACAAGTACGTGCCCAAGCCCGCTCAAGCTTCCATACCTTGGCGTGGTCTTTGAGCCAAGTTCGCAGGACTTGCGTCACGTGTTTCGGAAACATGTTGCGTTTGCGGAAGGATTTCAAACCGGCTGCGAGGTAGGGGATTTGCCTTCTCTCAGCAGGCATGGCTGAGCTGCACCACAGAGTACTGTTGCGTGCAGACATGTTCCAGAGCTCCGGAGGCTCGTCGTCCGATCTCAGCGTTTCTAAGGACAAACGAAGGGAAGAGCGTTAGCGTTATCGGAGAGTCGTCTCAGGCTCGCAGGAAGAAACTCGGAGAGAAAGAAGAAAGTTAACGCAGGAAAGAAGGACGTGGTTGTGCTCCAGGATTCCTGTCGACAAGCATGAAACGCGCAAACTCGGCACTCGTACCTGGCAAGCGGAAAGACGACTTCTCCACTGAGCGATAATCCACGGCGTGACTGCTTCTGGCCATACTTTCCGACAAAGCTGAGAAGTCAGCAAACCTGGAAAAGACAGATCAAAAACGAAAAGAACGGACGATTGTTCAAAACGATTGAACAGCAAAGGCTTATAAAAGCATTCACTCGTCGGAAAAACAAAGAAAGAGGCTAGGGCTGCTTGGAACGGGGTTTGGCGTGTGGGCTGAGAAGGGTGAATCTTCTTTTCGGTGGTCAAAGATATGAGCATGAGAAGAGCGAGTCAAGTGGTGAAGTGTTCACCGCCAACGCTCGGTTGTTTTATCACAGAGAGGGTTCTTGACGGAAGTCGAAACTCCGCCGTTCGATAGTCGAACGTCAAAACTGTAAGCGGCGATTCAACGTTCACAGCCGAAATCGGCGCGCCCGTTTGCCATTCCTCGCCTGGGGCAAAAAGAAACGCACGCCTGCGTTAACTCCCAGCGTCTTTTTTCACCTCAAGTGATGTCACCCCCGCACGGCCATTGGCGGCCCCTTTCCGCTGAATCGTGGCGAAGTCAGGAGTTCTGGTTTCGCCAGTGGCACTAACGCACGCTGTGGAACCCCACTCCGCCGGCGTTGTTCTTCAAAGACGTGCACCGCAGTGAAGTCTGCGGTCATGATGTCAGACACTTGTCCCCCGTCTAGCGGATATCAGTGCGGCGTTCACAACCGGCATACATCCGGACGGAAGCGGAGCGAGTACTTCTGAACCAATCTTTGAGTCAATTTTGTGGCAGGATATAGTAAAGGAGTACCTTTTGAAACGGCTGTGGCGTTCGTGGACAATACTTTCTTGCGGAGACCGACCAATGTGCGGGTCCAGCGCGGCCGCGGACGAAAGGACACGATAATTCCACCAGAACGGAGGAAGAAACGTTGACACGATTCAAAGAAACGTCTTTTCTTGCCTCGACGCGCTTCAGGAAAGAAATGAAATCATTAACCACGCAGAGAAAGAAAGAGACCTGCAGAGTCATTCCGCTATTGGTTGGGGCACTCTCTGCGATCTGGGGCGCGCTTTCGTTTTAAACACCTTCTTGGGACCCTTCCACTTCATGGCCCTTCGTCCAAATTAGTTTATGGTGTCTGGCAAGACATGCGCTAGCCCCCGGCTTCGCTCAGCGATTGCTCAGGCAGCAGACACTTTTGTCTCCGGAATCCGGTGATCACCCGGCCAGCGAATCCCGCCCTGAAAAGCAATCTCTGTCAACACTGCACGAGATCTCCTTAGCGTTCCAACACACCGTGGATGACTTCGGTCAACGTTGACAACCCCCTAGGTGCTTCAGCCACTCACCTAGGCTGTCTGAGTGTCACTCAAACTCGCGTCTATTCAGTCACGCGCTTCAGTCTTTTTTCTAAGACCAGTATTTTCCTTGGAATACTTGCCCTGCCTTTGTGTTTCTTTTTATTCTCCATCTGAATTGAAACACACCCTGCACGTTGTTACTACGTTTGTCATGAACAAGGGTCTAAACGACGTACAACATTTTTTTACTTTAGGAAGAATTCAAGTCAAAAATAGCTACGAACCAGCACGAACGCTTTGCCAGAAGAATGATTTCGCTCCAATTTCAAAGAAGACAAATTTCAAGGGTTCATACCTTTGGATTGAAAGCGCGCTCGTGGACCGAGGTTGAGAATAAAGGTGTCGTGAAGCTCAATCACCCAGCTGCAGGAAAAAGGTTCCTTTGTGGGAGGCGTTCGGTTTCGGCTGCTTGGAGAAAGCGCTCAGAATTGGAAGCTTTTCAGCTTTGCTCCAAACCCGATCGAACGCTCGCCTTTTGAAGGGGCACCTCCACGTTTAATGAAGCATCTGCATGACTCGAGGTTCGGGTGCATGTTCAGCAGTAGCTTCCCACGCACCACTCTCCCTAGCTAGATCCATAGCTCTCTCACTCTCTCTCTTTCTTCTCAATGCCCACCAACTGCGTGTCTGAACGAGCCACAGCCAGACTGTGTGAGGTCACGCTAGCGCTCATTCAACGAGTCGCTGGCCACTTTCAGGCTGCTCGCAAGCTGTGCGATTCACTCACGTGAGGCCCCGGCCCGTTTTGTCTTGAACGTTTTGTCTTCAAGGCGTTAATTGTATTTTTTCACCGATTGCCTTTTTCTGCTTCTCCGACTTTCTTTTTCGTACAAACGGAATCCGCCGAGGCTCCTTTTTTTTCGTCTTACAATTAACGCCGTTTTCGACCAGTTCTGTAGACGAAGCAATGGGTGAGCAGCTGGATCGTTGTCTTGGTGATGGGCACTGCACGTGATCATTAGTGCGGGAGTGAGACGTCGACGAATTCTGAGACGGCTAGACGATGAAGTAGCATGTCGCGAGGTGTCCACGTCGCTCTTTTCTGGCTCGAGTGTGCCTCGTGTCCGTCGCGCGACAGTCAATGGGCCTGTCTTTGCCCGTAATAACACTGGCTTTTGTCCTACCAAGGAGAACACTCGAGCGACGATCCGTGGGCCTTGTGCGATAGAGATAGACCCTAGCAAAGCACACGCCACGTGACGGTCGGAACCGTGGAAGCCTATTACCGAATCAGGGGAGGCCGAGAGATGTTTCAGTCAAGGGGCTTCCTTCAGATTGGCGAACAATACCTTGAGCAACCGATCTGGGCCGGCTGTCTACAAAGTGTCTAATCGCCTCTTGGTGAGATGTAGAAGGCCACACGGACAGATTCAGAATGCCGTCTTTGTAACACCAAATAAAGTCGTCGCTGAATGAGTGAGCAGCCGTTTCTTTGTGATACCTAGATCGCCCGGAGAGAAAATACGGAGAAAACTAACCGTTGACACGAGTTTCAATGTCGAACTTCAGTTGTTCTGAGAAACCATCCATCGGTGTTTCCTCAGATTTTGGTGCATGTAAGCATGCAGTCACGTACGTTCAGCATGATCCTCTCGTGCACTGGCCGGTCTGCTTGATATCAATCGATGTACATGTCAAGAAAATGGGATTACGGTGCGACCGCCGACCACCGTGCAAACAATCAGTTCCTAATTTAACAATGGCGATGAGTATGCGAAAAATTCCTCGACATATTGATTCGCTGAGAAGTCGTGTCAAGGCTTTACAAACAGAGTAACCGCTCATCGTATACATCGGCTGCAATGCGAAGCAAGACAGACACAGGCCTCGCTTACCCGGGAGTGTGGTCACACCCCGAGCTCAAACCAAGCTAGATCTGCCGGCGAGTGGCACGTTTTAAAGAAAGCCGACGTGCTGGCCCGAGATTCCACGCGAGCAGGTGCTTCTTTCTCTGGCGGGAGTCAAAGAGTGAAACGCCGGTGGGTGTGAATTGGGTGTCGCAAAACACACACACACACACGCACACAAGCTAACATTCGTGTGGTCCCTCTTCGTGTCCGTGTTTTATTGTTCATCTCCCTGTACCTTTACTTCAACACTTCCCCAACAAACATCTGCCATTTCAATTATAAAGAAAAATTATGGACCAAGTATATTGCTCCGGGTTTGTACTTTGTGCCATGGTCGCTTGAAGGGCTTTTCTTGCTTCTGAAGTCGACTGACACGTGTTGGTCGTTTTTAGCGCTCGAGCGGAGAGCAGTCTTCGACATAGTCGGAAGATTTCGCCAAGAAGCGCGGTGTCAAGTCGATCGGTCTGCCGGGCTGAGCGTGCCAACTTGCTCGTGAATGTTGGAAGACGCCCCAGTGCCCGGTACTCGGCTGAGATTTCCAACACCTGCCCGGAATAGCCAGCTGCGACATTGTTCGTTCTGAATTCAAAGGCACTACGTGCTGGAGCGAAGCGAGCATCGGCCAAACACGGCCGGTCCGTCGAAACCTGCAGTCAGCCATCGCACAATGCCTGCCGGCCGCAGTACTTTGTTTCGCCTTGTGAGTTTCAACAATCGTGCTGGGAACCCCAAACCTTTGTCCCTGCTCACTCCTCTTAATCAGCTTTTGGTCGTTTGAAGATTGGCAGGAGGACTCACGGTGCGACGAAGTCCTTTCTCACTTGGTTTTTTTCTCTAATTACCGCGAACGATGCGCGAGTGGCGGAGGCAAAAGCGTGGCTCGATCGCTGGCCTGGTCGAGATGGTCAATTCGCGAGCGAAAGAAAAGACGAAGATGAAAAGATTTGTCTGCTTTGTTCAAGTGGTTCGGTCTAGTCTAGCTTCCTTACATGTCCCTGCGCTCTTGTTGTCTCCTTTTCGGCCGGCCAACTCCCTTCCTTCCTTTCTTCTTCCTTGCTATGGTTTTTTTGTCCATCACTTGGTCAAGTCTGATCGCGAACATTGCCACGTGTCGTACAATCATCAAATCGGGCTAGATCTCGTTCTAACCTTCGACGGCGACTTTCTTTTTTTTGCCTTCGTCGTCGACCTATGCACTGTATGCCTCGCTGAGAGTACAGACGTTGTCGCTTTGTATGCTAAAAATATAACTCCACTCGAGCGCTTTGACTACTGAAACTGCCCAGGTATGTAGATAACCGGCCCGAGCAGTCGCTGCGGTCGTGGTGGCCACATCTCTCCAGACAGATACAGGGCTATGCGGGCGGGCGCTACTTTTGCTGGCACGAGTAGGTGGGCGGAAATCGATGTCATTGACACTTAGAAAGTGTGGGCTGGTAACTGATAAAAACTCAAGAGCCTTCAGTCAATCACGTGCTTGAATCGGCGGAAGTCGGCAGCATGGCGTGCCATGAACAAGACAGAACAAAAAAGTCTCGGACAAGGATCGAGGGCCAAGGTTCAGGCTCAGGCCAAGCACGTGTCTGAACGACGCGCCACACCAGCACGTCACGTGGTGCGTACATGCGTGTCAAATACGTACTATGCACTTTCAGCGAGTGTTTCTAGAAGACCAAGAAGAAAGCAAGACGTGGAGAGACTGAAAGAAGCCTCCGAGCACATTCGTGAAGACTATCGTACTGGACGAAGAGAACGGTTGCAGACGGTTTGCTGCCTAGCGGTCCAAGATCTGGATAGCATTTGGGCCAAGAACTTTTACAAGGACTTTCAATTATTCAGAGAGGCCGATGGCACCGTGATTTGTCCTATGTGGCGTACATTCCATTATCATATGAATGCTTCTACCATAACGTTCATGAAGTCCTGTTCGAATGAGCTAAATCTGGCTTGGGTAGTGATCGATATACATGTATGGTGACCGGCAGAGATCCGAGGCCAAGGTGTCACGTTCGCAATTGTCAACCGAAGAAGAATTAAGGAGAACAACAACAAACATTAACTTCTCGGCTTTAGTTTGATCCTCATCTCACTCACCCTCCTTCATTTTCAGTAACCGACATTTGGAGTCTTCTCTCATTCATTCTGAAGGACCGCTGTATGCTCAAATCCGCGTGCGTAGGACCTTCAGGCACTCCCATACTGAGAAGGCCGGTTACCATTCTTCGGCGCCTTCTACCATGCAACCAGCATTAATTCACTGTCGGTAACAGTCTGTATATGTCATGTTGCCGTCAGGGCAGGAGAATATATTTTTCGCTCGTTATAACAGCAGGTCGTGCTACCAGTTTCAATGCCTGCCAGCTTGGCACTCTCGACCACAATCGTCAGATATCTTGAAAAGACTGCAAAGCTGGTTCCTCAATCAGAAGAATGACCTGCCGTAACTGCGAGGGGCAGAAAGCCCTTGCAGGAGGTGTTTGAATGGAGGTTAGTAAAAGGGCAAGTAAAAACCATGCATGGGCACGCCTTGTGAAAGATTCATGTCACGCTCTGCCTACTTTCAAAAGCGTTGCATTAAACTTTCAGGCACATCGATCATTGCGTACACGCGTAACTTTCCATGACAAACGCCGCCCATGGATGGCAGGGAGTACATGAAGTGCTCGTACCGTTATTCCCGTAGATTACAGCAAGTCATCATTACTTAGCTCGGATTATCCCGTTGAAAAGCGCGTTTCGTGCGCGCAACTCAAGCTGAGGAAATCGTACATTCGAAATCGCTACTCCAACTGAGTGGTGGGTGGCAATAGGAAATCTTCCACTGAATCTCCGACAGCATCCAACGCTGCTCATGACAAACACAAACCGGCCACGCCAGTCATCCCTTGTCTATTCCTCACCTGGAAAGGTTCCAACTGGCCTCTTCTGAGATGCTCTTCGTTGAACTCGACCTTTGTGATTCCTTGATTCAGTCTAAGGGTTGATATCACAGCAACTTCTAGCTGAAAAGCATGGAACGAGGCGATGGTGCGAGTTACGCGCGGGTGGACGTAGGAGAAGGCTACACCCCAAGCGCCGGGTGGCAGAGGGTGAGGTACAGCACAACTGGGCACAGTCGCTTGTCTTGAATCGTCCTCTCCGTCTGGAAACCATCCGACGCCGAACACTTTGCCATCGTCCTCAAGCCGGGCGAGAACAGCTCTTAGCAAAAAAAAAAAAAAACATGACAAGTCATAAATGTATGAAAAGTCTTCGGGGGCGAAAGGATGCCGGAAACAGAAGCCATCTACATAGTAGATCTCGTACTGGCTTGAGCTGAGGTCGCGGGTACTTTCACAAAGCTGCGGACATCAAAATGATTTTGTGGAACGCCCTTACCAAGAATGGGACAATCACAGTCTGGAAAATGTTTCCAATGCCAAACGTTTTTGTCACTGCCCGAAACCACCACGCTGGGCAACGCCACCGATTCATGTTCGTAACAAGACTGCCCAACGCCATGACGAGGCCATTCCAGCAGTAAAGTGCTCTCTAATTGCTGACCACGGCACTTACGCGAATTGAAAAGTTTGCCTCGGGCATTCATGCTTTGCGCTTGAGCAGCTTCGCAAGGCGAGCTTTGAGCATGCGCATTGACGAGGTCTTCGTCTGACGTGGAATGCGAACATTTTGACAGTTTGGAAAAGGTTTGTTCTATCCCCACATCTAAGTTCCATTGCACCAAGAAGGATGCCATAATTTATTCCCTTTAGGAGCGGTTACCCTGGCGCACAGCTGTCATGCTCATTGCGAAAGAAACCTTGCCCACGGCCTACTGAAGCTCACATGACATTCAACGTGCTGCTCTCAACGCAAACACACCGCTCAGCGTCTACGGTTCTTGGTCTCTAGCGTTTCATTTCCTAGTCAGGCTCTGGACAGCGCGCGGAAGCAGCGGATTCCCGGTGATTTTTCGCCACTCTTGTGAAAACGTGATCAAATGCGGTGCGCTCGCCTGTTTCAGTGTAACATGGCGGCCTCCAAAGTTCATACTGCCAAGTCTAGTCCCCACCTTGGCTCTTCTCGTCTCTACTAATCGCCTATAGAGGAGTTATGATAAGCTACGAGGCGCGACTCATACCACGGTGGCCCGTAGTGTTCGTGCCATGAAGAAATAATCCTGTTCCTTTCAACGAGTCACCCAAAATAGATCGCCCCGTGGAATTCTGCCTCAATCGAGATGACCTAATCCTAGTTTTCGATGGTCATTCCAGTGACAAAAAAAACCACAGCAATGCAGCAAAGCGAGAATGAATATACTTCCGCCTGACGCACAACGGTAAGACGTTTCAAGCTTAATTCCAATAAGGCTTCCACGAGTCAAACGTTTCCAACATTGCGAAAGACATGGTCGAAGGTTCGAATTGTATTTTTAAAGATGGACGCCTGAAATATGTTCGTTAGCTGGTGACACTGAACAGACACTACAGCTACAAGTTACGCAGTTACTCAGGAGAGCGGAGGACTGCTGTGCTCGATCCAAAAATAAAATGTACTGAAGAGTAGGTGATCTCATGAAGTGGCGTCCACTTAGGCTCCACAGGAGCTTCCGCAAGTACAATCTTCAATACTTGGGCGTCTAAAGGTCAATGCTACGAACATCAAGATAATGCGGGGCAGAGAAGGGGAGGGGGGTAATGATGACAACTTAAAACAGATGACGTGGCCCGGGTGACAGTTACAACCCCCCTCTCTGCGAGCCTATCGAGATTCTCAGACCAAGCGCCCCGTAATTTGACGTTTTCCTCAAATTAGCTTCGATCATTCCGGTCCCGTATCTCCTTCCCTCCATCCCCACCAACCCTCCATCCCCACCAACCCTCCATCTCCACCAACCCTCCATCCACGCCAACCCTCTATCCCCGCCAACCCTCCATCCCCACCAACCCTCCATCCCCACTAACCTTCCATCTCCACCAACCCTGCATCCCCACCAATTACAACCCTGCATCCCCACCAACCCCCCCTCCCCACCCACCCTCCCTCCCCCCCAACCCCCCCCTCCCCCCCACACCCCCATCCCCCCCAACCCCCCCCCCCCCCA
>JAOWAR010110533.1:0-12116 GCA_028571005.1 Clathrina lutea | reverse complement strand
CGTGTGTCGTACTCGCCATTCGTCTGGCACCTTTCTTTTTCATTATGACACACACACACACACACACACACACACACTAATGCATAAAAATAAAACTAAAGATCTGTTTTTAAAAAATCCGAGATCTGTGGTACAGAGCTACTCACACTTTTTTGTCGTTCAGCAACATGCCGTTGACTTGATCAATAGCCTTTTTGGCAGCCTCCTCGCTCTCGAAGTGTACGAAACCGTAGCCCTTGGACGCACCCGTCTCGTCCGTGGCCACCTTGCAGGAGAGGATAGGCCCGAAGGCAGTGAAAGTCTCATACAGAGCCTTGTTGTCGATCTGCTTGTCCAGGTTCTTGATGAAAATGTTGTTCTGGCCCGAGCGGCGAAGCGACGGGTCGCGCTGCGACCACATGATGCGCATCGGTCGGTCCATGAGCAGTTCATAGTTGAGATTCCCCAAAGCGGTCTCGGCTGCAATCACAAGAACGCATACGCACGCACGCACGCATGCACACAAGTCAAGCGAACAAAGGTGCAGATCACATTTACAGACGAGAACCATTCTTTTCAAACTCCTTGTAGAAGGCAAGGCCAGGAAACGACTGACGGTGGCCCAACAGTTTCCAACGTGCCTTCTGGCCGACGAGTACAAGACGAAAACAAAAAAAATTAACAGGTGGCTTTTATATCTCAAACCTCGGCCCTTTTTTTCCTTGCTCGCCTTTCCCAAAGACAAATTAAAACCAAGTTCGTAGGTTAAGCCCAACATCCGCAAAATCAACATCACAGTTCATTCTGCTCGCGCGAAGACTGACCAGCTAAGTTCTACAGCGGTCGTCAGGTGCTCGCTAAGCTTACCGTCGGCCGAGTGCTGAAAGTTGACATAGGCATAGCCAAGGGAGCGACGGCTGACAATATCACGGCACACACGAATGGAGAGAACAGGGCCTATGCTGCTGAAGCGATCGAAAAGGATGGCCTCGGTCACCTCCTGGTGAAGGTCACCGACGTAGAGGGAAGCGGCAGGGTAGCTTGTCCTCGACTGTTTCATTTTTCACTCCAGCGCAGCAGTGTCAGACTGTAGCCGTCTCTTCCAGGAAGAAGTCGATCTTTTTTCCGGCGTTTATCTTTCAGCTTTTAAATAAGTTTAAGACAGATTCTTGCTGCTCTCTTTTCTCTCGCTGCCAACTCCTACTGAAGTCGAGAGGGCACAGAGGAGAGATAGCAGGCCGGGCCGACAGAAAAGAGAGCAAGCAAGTGAAGCGCACTGGTCAGCGGGCGCTCTCAAATATGGCGCATGTCCGGCCCTTCCGGACGACAACCGTTCCAAGAACGCGCGCTAATCTGCAGGGTGCACGTGGCAGCCAGCGCCTGGTAAACCCGTAATATTCATGTGGTGCTAGCTGCAGATTAGGTGAACCGCGCGGGAGAACCCGGAGGTCTGATTCGAGATAGACTGAAGACGAATTTCAGCGCCGAAGCGTCCTGGATCCTGAACAGAAATTACGGTGAGACGCGCTTGGCATCACCAGCAGTAGCGAGAGGAGACGTCGTGCCAGGAACGTGGTGCTGATTAGTGACTCTGTGCAGAGTCTGCGGAGTTGCCCAACTCCCTCGAGCAAGCAGACCATTTCGGTGGCTATGTCCAGTTGATCCTACTCAATCAGGACATGGCATGGAATTTTGTTGGACGCTTTGCTATTGTACGGTCGTCAGCATGTATTTGTTGCCGCTGATCTGGAGAGTCTTTGCGACGGGGCACTTGCAGTTACCCCGTTGCCTTTATTTATTTATTTTTTATCTCTTGTTCTCTATCACGACATGGGCAGACATTCAATCTTTTTTCACGTCTTCCACGGACGTGTCACAGTTCGCGAAAGTTTTAAACAGTACAAGTGAGGGCAGGGAAGTCACGTCACTCGATGGACCGCTAGTGCCATCGATGGACTGCTGCAATATACGCAAACACGTTAATGTTTATGCATCCAGAAAATGCTTGGAAATTCCAATGAACAATCGGAGTTCGCTTTGTGAAAATCTCTAAAATCTCTGTCCAACAGAGCGCCCTTCATGTTCTTCACCAGTTGGAGAGTGCTGAAGTCAAGCTTTAGTTCAGTTGGGGAATCCCCTGAATAACAATTAATGTATTTCGTCACTTGTACCGAGGTCCAGCCTTGTCAATGCAACAGTCAGTACCTGATATAGATTCTTCATCATGAAATCAAAAAAAGAAAAATCTCAATAGAGAAACAAAGACAAGCGTCCAATGTAGAATGAAAGAAGGAAAAAGAAGGGTTATCTTGAGCATGGCAGCTGCAAGGAATAACGATACAATAGAAGTGTACTTGAGGGAAAGTGAGGTCAAAGACTCAATGATGAAAAGAGACGGTGAGGCTTCAGCGGATCGGTTCCGATAGCTTGGTCGTTGGAGCACCAGCTGTGTTTGCTGGGAACAATGGTTTGATTCCCGGTTGAGACGAGCGGTGCTATATTTTTCTGCTCTTGCTGATGCCTCACTTTCCATCTTTGAACTACAAAACTAATATCCATGTATGTACGGGAATCCAACAAAAATGATATACTTCGTACATCAGGAATCCAATTGATCTTCCGCTCATTAAGTTCACACTGAACCTCCACCTGTCGTTGTCAATAACTTGCCAGCTCATTGCATGACGCTGAAACCCTTCCCATTGTAGCTGGTAACTTTGTTAAGTCACTGTATCATGAATGCGCGCGTGCGTGCGTATGTGTGTGTGTGTGTGTGTGTGTGTGTGTGTGTGTGTGTGTGTGCGTGCGGATGTGCGCGCATGTGTGTGTTAAAGAATTTTGTATAGCTAGACTAGGATGAAAGGTGACAAACAATTTGGTTGTCAGTATGCAAAACAAAAAAAAAATTACAAGAGCAGCAGAAGGCCCATTTCAAAACAAGTGTGTGTGTGTGTGTGTGTGTGTGTGTGTGTGTGTGTGTGTGTGTGTGCGTGCGTCCAAACTGCAAAGGCTTACCCACAATGCTCTGCCTTTAGTTCTGTCGATACAACAGTCAATACCTGAGATGCATTCCTTATAGGGAAATTCAGAACCTCAATGAAGAAACAAAACAAGTCGTTTTCGACAATGATAGAAGGAACGGTGAGCATGGCAGCTGCAAGGAAAAATAATTACAAACATATAATATATATATGGGAATCCAAAGTCTTAGCTTAGACGTGGGCACAAAACTTACAGCCAAATGGAACCTTACATTTACGCGTACATACAGTTCAAAGAGTGTGAGAGAGAGAAGGGCTTATTATTGTGATGTCATAGCATATTATTGTGATGTCATAGCTTAGCTGTTACTGCAGACTGATAGTGTTGCATTGAGCACAATGGAGCAGGACTGTCAATTAACTTAACAGCTATCGGCTTTTAGTTCAAGGTGAGCTTATTTGTGACCAGCAGCAGGAACTTAGGGCTTCGTTTCCTTGACGTTGCAAACCCACACACCCGTCGGGACCGAGATTACACAGTTTGGCTGGCATCACGCTTTGACAGGAAAGTATCAAGCATGCGCAGGCAGGCTTTGGCATGCTGAAGGACAAACAAATTGAAAGAAGAAGTGACGAAGGAAAAAATGAGTTCTTGTGTGATGGCGATTTCTCCAGTTAACCCCTTTCCCCTGGCTTTATGCAGGCATATGATATCAGTCTTAAGTTCTTAGTTGCTTGAAAGTAATTTAGATTTTTGGGATAGTTTACACTTCAGTGCTCTTATTAGGAGCACACTTTCATGATTTCACACAATGAGGTCACATCTGAGAAAGAAATATGAAGGCCATTCTTCCTACCTTATAGCTCTCATAATCAGCTGCCATGGCTCCACGATCCTCCTTTATCACCCTTCTGCATGAACAAAGACGACAGGCCAGGGGTGAGCAAGAAGCACGTTTGAAAACAGCTAGGACAAAGTGCGCACCAGTCAGACTCGGATGATAACCTAAGCCAATACAGTGAGGCCCGGCCCACAAAGAACATTCCAACAAGGGAAACTTATACTGTATCATGTTACACACTGTATCTGCCTGAATTGAGACCAAACCCTGTCCGACAAGTGAAAACGGCAGATACTGATGTGTGTACATTTGAGCAGACATGTCCTTATAATTGTACAATTCTAACTATAAGAATCCTCACTTAAACCGCTATTATCAAGCCGAACGATGCTGTCAGAAAACCGGAGTTCTCACATAAGTGAAAGTCGGATGCGTGACTGCGGCCTGGCAGTAACTTTGAACCAACAGGGTGTGTGCTACCTTCCCAAATTCAATCCCTCACAAGCTAGTGAACAACAATATTCTAAGAAAAAAAAAAAAAAGCTGTGCTGCTAGTCACACAAAAACACCCAGAATCTGAATCCAGCGTAACTATAGTTACAACTATGTATTTTTCAAACTCAGCAATGTTGTCTGTACCACCACAGATTGGAGAAGTGCTGAGCAATGATGAGACAGTTATGTGTGAAATACAACGACGATACACAGGTATGTATGCGATACAACACTGAAATGTGAGTAATGGAAAGTGATTATTGTCAACCCTGGCACCCCACCCAACAGGGAACAATTCAGAATTGACACGAAAAAATAAATGAATGTTCTTCGGCTTCAGAAAAACACAAGCACGCGCCCGCCCAACAACAAAGCAAGAAGGACAGAGCTGATCAATAAGCAAACCTCAAGGCTAACTGGCCTATCAGCTTTAACTAACTAACTAACTAACTGAGTGCAAGCCTATAAGCTTTAACTAACTAAACTGACTGCAGGCATGAGGGTGTGGGAGGGCTGTATGACATCTTCCGGTATGATGAAGAGAAGAAGAGTCAGAACAGGAAGTCAATAAGATTCTTATTGACTTCCTGTTAGTACTCAAGACAGATATAGAATCGAACTGGCAACAGCAATGAAGTGTTGGCCCCCATGGTAGGCAAGCTCCTTGCTGCAAAAATTGCCTCTTTCTTCGAACTTTTTTGGTGCAAATCCATCCACATGTCTGCCATGAGATCCACGGAAGGAACTTTAAACGAGCAGCAGTTGAAAGATACAAGACAGACTCTTGGAAAAATGGAAACGTAGGACAAGCAGACAGGAGCAGCTGTTGTTGGGATGAAGAACTTGTTCTTGCAAGTGTTGGCAAGAATGGTGTGGCTGCCGGTTTCCATAGTGATTGTGATGATCTGTTGCAGTCCTACAATCAACAAGGCTACAGGCCTAGGTGGCCCATTGTATCAGGCTCAGATTCAGCCTATGATGTTCATTAGTTTATCTGGCACGGGGACAAGCATGGTTTGGAGCATGATTACAGCTCGAGTGTGAGTACACTGGTTTGCTACGATTTTGTCGGCTGTGGGTGGTTTTTTCTTTCTGTTTGCTTGCAATGCTAATGTTGCAAGTTGATACAATACACATTTGATTTGTTTGGCCTTGAGTAGTCTCTGTGTTGTTCTTTGTCGAGGGGGATCGGGCACTTAGCGGTTATGTGTGCATGTGTGTCATTAATAGCCTGCCTGCCGCTGGTCATGTGTGTGGGTGTGTCATTAGAAGTTTCCTGCCCTCTATTTACAAGTCTGCAGTAATTTAACTTGTCTCCTGCTTCGTTAGCTCTTCTAAACTCTGGCATCACTCCTGTTCATGGTCAGCTATAGCCACAAAATGGCTTGCTCTTGCTTGCTGTTTGCAATTCGAGATAAAAAGTGAATTAAAGATGTCAATGCTGGAGTGGGACTTGGAATGAACCCAAGAGAATTGATGGGGTTTGCCGTCGTCGATGTCACCGTCCTCCTCCTCCTCCCCTTCCTCCTTCATATGCTCTCCTCAGCTCTTTCCGCTAGCACTCTGGAAATGCACTCGACACTCACCGGCCATGGCGTGAGAAGAAATCATCCTCAAAGGCCTTTAGTCTCTTTCGTATATCAAGCTTGATCTGAGACATGCGCTGCTGTTCTTCCATCAGTTCCGCCCTGCACCATCCAACGCAAAACAAGTTTCAATCAAAGAAAAAACAGGGCGAAAACCAGATGCCATGCGTGAATGTTGAAAGGCAGCGTCTCAGCATGTGTGAATGCTGAAAGCCAGCGTTCTAGCTGGCAAGTTTATCATGCTGACACGCAATCCATCAAGAGAGAAAGAGAGAGAGAGAGAGATTTTAAGCATCCATGCTGGCCAGAAACAGTCACACAGCAAAGCAAAAAAGGCAATGCTACTTCAGCCAAGCATCATGATCATGCACCTCAGATTTGTCAAAACTTCCTAGCCTGGTGAAGTCAACACACCCCAACACTCAAGTAAAAATATAGATTAAATAATAATAGTTTTGAGCTTCAAGGACAAAGTTGACCAACCAAAGGAATGGCTATAGGCAGATGGGAATGTGATACAGATCGCTTCAGTGAAGGCCTCAGGTCCTTCCCAAGTCCCGCTGCAATCTTTCCTGTTTCCAGATACACTGGAACAGGGTCAGCATACGTACAACACACTGACACGCCGGCAAGTTACATAAAACCAGCTTACGTAGAGGCATGTCGAAAGGTCTGCACCCAAGTGGAAAGGGTGGGCGATGGTTCTGTTACGTCAGACGAAGAGGATGTCTAAAAATAAAACCAAAAGTGAACATGACTGAACACCAAGAAGGAAATTCACAACATTGTCTGCAACAATGTCTGCAACAATGTCTGCAACATTGTCTGCAGGCTTGTCAAAGAATTGCTAATCTGCCTTGTGAGCTTACACCCTCATCCGGCCAACCAATTTCCTCCTTTGCTTCCTCTTCTTGTTGAAGCATTTGTCTGTCTTCTTCAGTATTTAGTTCCCATCGAAAATACATTTCGACTACTCCCTCGTCTCACTCTTTTAGAAAGATGTGATGTGAAATTTCTGGTTTTCCAGTACTGGTGGTAATTAGCAAGTGAAAAAATGCAACTAAATATAGCGAAAACAAACAAACTAACTAAGTGAAGTGTTTGCGCACAATCTCATGCAACAATCTAATGCAACAATCTCATGCAAGGCTGATTCAGTTAAGAGCACCGGGGAGAAAAAGTTAAAAAAAAAAAAAAAAACGGATGCTTGATGCACTTTTTGAAAGAAATATTGTGTGTGGATTTTGCAGAAGACAAAATGCAAAAACCATCATCTGCCTGCTCACAAGGCAAAACCTACATGTTTTTGGCTGAAGGAATCTGCCGGAAGTGTGGATGATAACCGAGGCAATGAATTGGACGATCGAGCTAGAACAAAAATAATCATACAGTTATCTTTAGCTACTCCATGATCGATTGTATACTATAAAACTGGATAGAGAAGGAGGAGGGGGATAAGCTATCCTGGGAGTGCTCAATTCATGACAAAGAGCAAATCAATAGACAGGGAGACACAGGAGTGTGTATTGTTCTGTAACTAAATTATGTTTAAACTGAATTCAAAAAGAAGTAAAGAGAGGGAGAAATACACCTTGAAGGAAACTTCAAGTCAATTTCAGGTGCAAACATCATAAAAGTGCACACTCCGCCATGTTTGTCCTTAAGTGGAGGCTAAATGACATGAATAATATTGGATTATAGAACAGTTAATCAATTCCAATGTGCAGATGTAGAGTGCAGACCAGCAGCCAAGATAAAGCATCACATTACAAAGCGTGAGCATGACTAAAACAAATAACAATGGGAGTAATGTGCATACGATTTTCCTGTGCTCTATCTGATGTTTGCTAACGTATTACTGCTTCAAAATTTTGCACCACAGAAAAGTACACGAAGATTATATGAGAAACCTCCCAAATACGTACTCAAATCAAGACCAATGGTGTCGTTCAGTGAGGAGTCTCTTTGCCTGCAAATACAAGCAGTTCAGAGAAAATGACGAATACCGGACTTCAGATAGTTTTAACTAACCAAACCTGACCCTTTATGTATTTCCCTTCTGCTGACATTTCCACAAATTAACGACACCTGGCTGCAGCTGCCAGCACAAGCAGCAACCACAAGTATGGTTTCATTGCTGGGAAAAAATGAAAATCAAAGGGACATTATCGCGAGAGATCCTGGGTACGAGGTTGGCGAGAAAACAATTCTAACTTTGAAAAACTTCATCATCTTGCGTACTCCCCATAATCCACTGTTGTTTTCATTCAAATTGTCACGAATGTTCTTCATTTGGAATGAGAAAGAATTTGGTGTTTTGTGTGCGAAATGTGCAGCAAATACGTCAAAGCCACCATCTGTGCTGCCTCTGAATTTTAGTCAAGAACAGACGTTGGAAAAAAAGAACAGACACTCAAAAAAAGGAAAGGCATTTCACCTTCTGGGCTTCATCACTTAAACAAAAAAAGAGAAGACACCTGAACACAACAAGACTACGGGAACTATACACACTTGAGGTGATAGGAACTTTATACACTTGATGTCAATAACAATTTTCAACTGCTTTGACAAAGGAAAGAGCATGGTGAAATTATACTTTACAAAAAAGCGAGAGAGGGTGAGTGAACATGCATGACGATAACTTTCCGAGCATTCCTGAGCTTGAACTCTGAGCCGTGGCTCGATCTCAACACGATTAACATGGCCACCAATGCTCATGTCGCGCACAGCAACGCCGAGCACTTTAGTGCACGGACGCTGGGACTGGGAGACTAACTCACCCTTCTCGTACGCGCGGAAGAGTTCCCGAGCCAATATCATCCAAGTGAAACCCAGTAGTAAGTGTCACACTTCCTGACGTTGCACCGGTCTGGTGAAACAGGGAGAGTGACAACTCGACATCAGCAAAGACAAAACCTGTCAAAGGCACACCTGAAGGCAAATATGATAACACAATTCTGCACTGTGCAATGGTTGTGTTGCAATTAGTAACTTACCACTTGCTGGAGGCATTTCTTCAACAATCGATAACGCTCGTAAATGGGCCGAACAACGTTCTTCTCTTCTTGACTTTTCTGCGCCGGGAAGAAAAAAAAAAAAGAACAAGTTGATTGAAAATAGAGAAGCATAACAAATCCATCAGAGACATTGATGATACATAATTCACAATGGCTTGAGATTTTGACTGAAGGGCACACCATCCACCATGATCCCCAGAAAAAAAAAAAGGATGCTCACCGGCCGGCCATGCTGCTCCTCAAACTGCAGAAGATATCTTTGAACACAGTGCTTCTCCTCCGTGAGCTGGTGGTGTGACATTTCCTGCAGTAACCGACCGGTGGGTAGGAGGAGCGAGCGAGTCATTTTATATGGAAAGGATGAAAATGACTGCAATACTACAAAGGCTCTTTTCCTGCTACAAAGCGTAACGAGAAAGTAACATTTACTTACCGTTTCCTTCTCTCTGTTTTTTTTTCTGCACAATCACCTCCCCCCCCCCACTCAATCTCTATGAGATCAATGTATCTACAATAAGTGCAGGTCTACAAGAATTGAAATGTAGATTAGGGTAATCTTCAATTACCACACACGGCTACAACGGAATCAATACAATGAAATACAGAAAGGCACTAGAAACTAAATGGCATATATGATGCAGTGCTAGTAGTGGTGAGAGTACAGTCATATATGATGCAGTGCTAGTAGTGGTGAGAGTACAGTCTTGTAACTCACATCAAGTGAGTCAGGTCGTCCCGCACTGCGTCTCCTGGCTTCAAGTTTGTCCATGATGTTGCTGACAACTGCATGCAGGGTCTCAAGGTGAGTCTTTTCACCATCTGAATCAACTCTACTTTTTTGACCTGTAGAAACGTTAAGGTAGAGAGAGAGAGAGAGAGAGAATAAGAGAGACTACGAGTTAGAGAGTCTGAGCAGAGAAGTAAAAAAAGGAAGGATCATTGGCAAAATACTGTACAGAAACGAAGGGAGGTAGAATAATTTTACTCGCTTCTAACTTTACTTGCTGTTCATCTGAACACATCCTTGTGGAGAGAAAAGCTCTGACCTGAGATAGGGTATGTCATAGCAAGATGGTCGCCACCTGCAGACGATGGTACATCCGCACTTGGCTTTGATGTCGGTGGCGTGCTCCCCTGTCTGGGCATCACCTCAATATCACCACCAACCTGTTGTCCTGAAAAGAGGCAGAATGGCGATAAGGACGAGGGACGGGTAAATTTTCTGAACAGTAAAATAAAAAGGAAAGATTTAGGCATCTGGCAAAACGACCCTATCCTTCCTAAAAAGTTATATGTTCTACATGACCTATTCGAAGAAATGAAAAGTTTAGTGAAGTTCTTGTGAGAGCAAAGATGAAGGGTGGTGGGTACCACCCCTTGCAAAACAACAAGGTCTTAACTCTACAGACTCCAAGTTGTGTTTTCATGATAGGGCTTAAATGAAGATCACGGAATTTGCTTTAAAGAGCTGCGTAGGTCTTCGCAAGGAGAGGTTATCAATGAGAAAAAGACATTTAACTCAAACTTTCTAGAGGGGATTTGCTTTTGTTGCCTACCAAAGTCCGCCAAACTTGGCCTGCTACTTACTTTCATAGGAAATTTATAGACGGAAGTCACGGAACTAAGGATGTGGCCCATTTTTTCTTAGGGCCCTTAAAACATGAGGTTTTCCCTTTTCTTTTGTTAAAAGTGATTTCCTGTGCTTTAGCAGCTAGAGAGGGAAAAATGGTGACAGGTATGAACTATTCATAGTTCCGTATTCAAGCTCATCTACCTGGCCAGCCTTGTGCCAAGTTTCACGTCGATGCGTTTCAAGATTACTTCAAACGAGCTCTAGAAAATCTGGAAACCCACTTTCCAAGAAAATACTGTTTGAAATTCCCGCTTATGTAACCCCATGGCTGCACCTTGCGCATTACATCATCTCTAGAGTAGGCGAGCCGCGGTGCCGATTGCTGTTCTTCACGTCGATCTGCCAAGAAAATGGCGACGTTCAGCATTACAACATATGTGAAGTGTCCAGTGGCATGCAGCGGGGTCAGGCGTGCTGCTCCGATGGCAAGCCCCGCCAGTTCGAAACGCGTTGTAAAGCCGAATCAAGCCAATTTCAAGTTGCCTAGCGCTGGCTTGGCAGGTGGTTTGAGTTGTCCGCCGCAGAAAAAAAATACGTTGCAGTTCCAATCATAGCATGGGAAGCTCAAGACATTGTGTGATGGAGAAGTTCACGCGAAACCTTAGGAGATATGCGGGTAAGTGCTTGTAAGGAGTAGCAGCACAAGAATGCAAAAAGGGTGGCAGAAAAATTTCCTCGCTTGCTTCCACCAAACATGCCCTCCATATTCGGAAGATTTAGCAAGGTTCCTTCTTTTGTGGACGATGTTCTTGAGGATAAATCTAAGAAAAAAAACATCCTTTGGCCGAACGAGACTGACATCGACGCATATGAGAGGGAGAAGACTGACAACAAAGTCAAGCAGCCGCTTTCCCCGACGAGAATGCCCTGGATGAAATAAATGAAGCCGCTCTGTGCGGCAGCCTTGCAAAATTCTCCTCGCTATTGGGACTCGCTTCCATTACACCAAGCCAAGTGGACTCGAATTCATTAAACCATCACTTCCAGGCACGCGTACAACGGCAGGATCTCCGATGATCAACTTCTGCTGCGTTGAGTCTCAGGGGTCGACTTCCACTATGTACATGCGGACCTCGTACCCGTGCGCTCCCACCGACATGAGTATGCTAAAAATATCACTAGGGGAAAGTCCCTAATGTTTTGACGGAGGCAAGAATGAGGGAGTTTTTCATCTTTCTGTACAGTTTTCAGCTTCAGCGTTCCTCTGGGGGAAACCTGAGGATATGTGGGACCTTCTCCAGCTAAAATCCTGATTTTGTCCACCAAAGCCAAAACCAAGGGGGTACCCACCCTTTAGAGTACGGATAAACTGAAAATTCACACTAAGAGCAGGCAAAGGACACCAGCAAAACAAGACCATTGACTGAATGCATAAAGACAACTCGAGACAATTTGAAACCTCTTACTTCTAGTCTCTTCCTCCTTCATTGCTGCGGACAAAATGCAAAACGAAAAAGCGAGAAGGTAGCATATCATGATGGAGACACCAACAATCAAACAAATGGCCACGAGCTGAACTAGAGTTTGTGGGAAGTATTTCGTTGGGAAGGACTTCAAACTACCATTTTAATGCCAGTGGAAAA
>JAOWAR010110422.1:0-12116 GCA_028571005.1 Clathrina lutea | reverse complement strand
ATGTCGCGGAAGGTTAGAGAAGCGCTCCACATCGCTAAGAATCAGCCTGCCATGAACAAGGATCATGGTGTCGAACTAAGCGCAGCATGGCCGGACTTAGTGCGAAAATAGGGTCTTGTTTTGTTCATGCTTCAGCGTCTACGTGGAGATGAAAAGGTTCGATTCGTGCCAGTTGCTTTTCATCATTCTACTGAAGAAGGCCATCACAGTATGGCCGAAACGTCTAGAAACAATCCTGATTGTAGTCTTGTCGAAAAGAGTTGGGTTGGTTTGAAAGTCTCAGTCAGACCAAAGAATTTGTTTGTTTTCGAATCGTACAGTCTTGCATCTTCGCAACATCAATCAACATGATCAAGGCCAAGGAGGCCGCGTGGCCAAAAAATGGCGACGATCCAGCCCCATAGTAACGAGAAAGTAAGGCAGACAACGGATCGAAAACGGTCGATGAGAAAGACCCCGTCTTCTATTCCTGTACATACATGTACATGCATATGGAATAGAATATTCTATTCCTGTACTACCGCTCCACCTACGTGTGTTGAGCACTCCATCTGGGACGTCGGACCCTATTCCTCTTCATATATATGTGCGGTGCCTCCGTGGCGCAGTGGTTTACACCGCTTTACACGCGAAAGGTTGCGGGTTCAAATCCGCCCGTGGTTGTTGCTGCACCTGCCCTCGATTAGCCCTTGGCTATTTGGCCAATGCACGTTAAACATAATAATATTATAGAATTTCTAAGAAGTAGACAATGTTTTTCTTAAAGCTTGTAGCTGAATTAGTATTGTTTGCATCTACTTGACAGTATGCGCCGGGCAAGAAACGTCTATTCTCTGGCAGAAAGCTCCTTTTTCCAAAGCCCTAGCTCGGGTGAAGCCATCGTGAGTGTGAAGATTGCACCAAATTTAAAGGAATGACTTCACTTAAGGAGTAATTGTCCCAGGGGCCTCACTGTCTTTGACTGCCGTGACGAGAAAACGGATTGCCTTTGACGCAGGATACCAAGGCGGGACCTTCAAACCTGGTTCCCAACTTTAGTTGGGCATCACAAAGCCGCTACTTATCGAATGGACTTAAAGTTTTATACACGACTTCCTCAATCATAGACCAAAAACGGCCCTAGCAAAAGTTGCTTTTCTTCCTCCGTCTCAAGCTCTTTTCAACGGAGCAAACCCGTGTATGCCCGAATATGGCTTGTTTCTTTTCGCCCATAAGTATTTCATGTTGAAACTAGTTGTCACAAAATTCAAACATACCGTTTATAGAGCACCGGAACCCAGAAGAGAAGCAATCCCAGCAGTGACCTAATCATTTATCGTGTAAAATGAAGTGACAGCGGTGAAAAAAAGTTGAGATCCGTCCTTTTTCTTTTCACCACAACTCAGCCTGGTAAACGAGCAGATAACAGGGTCCAGGTTTCAGCATTCACCGACGGTATGGGTGGTATTTACATTGAGCAACTCAACAAAAGGCTGACAGACGTAGTTGCACAGATGGCAGAGTGGTAGAACAACCCTCAATGTAATTTGCTGATCGCATATTGTCATTCCTGACACTTGGCTATTTATTCCTTTACTTTTTACTGAAATTGAAAGCTCAATCTCGGTTGTCGTCAAGGTTTGGTTTCAGAGGATGGAACTCAACGGTTGGCTGTGCGAACAGGAAACAGAAAGCAAACGATGTAGAGATGTTGAAGTGACATGTTGCATTCCACAATGAAGTCAGCCTGTAAACTGTTTCTCACAGGTTTCACGATCACACTGAGTAAGGTGTAGCCTGCCTATACTACTTAAAAAGTTCTTTGGCTTCCACATTTACCCTTCTTCTTCTTTGTATCAAAACCTTCGCTTCGTCTTGCTGCTGTTTGGTGTCCGCTCGGAATTGACCACTTTGAACACATAGAGTCTGCGTCTCTTCTCTCTATGCTCCCTGGCTGTGGTGGTCAAGTGCTTTCGTCCTCTTTTCTGCAGGCTACAATGACAAATACCCTTTCAATGTAACCTCTCTGCGCAACTTCTTTCACAATGATTTCAGTAATGACTATATTCATTATTCTTATTGGCAAAAAGAAAAGAAACAGGTGGGTTTTAAATACTCTGCTGAAGCAAGACACTGCAATCAGTAGATTGAGGCAAACCTACTTCCTCTGGATTCCACAAAAGTACATCCTCTACCGTGGAAAAAGACATGTCAGTCAGCGGTACGCCTTTGGTGGCTGAAAAACTCTTCTTGACCCGGAAAGCGGATGAAGACACAACGTCTTGATGACAGAAGTCAAAGGGAAAAAGAAACACAGCACAAAGTGTAGAGGTGGAAATAGCTTCCTCGACGTCTCCTTGCATAATCCTGATAGTGGTCGGGATGAAGCTCTTCTACAATTACCAAGATTCAAAGTTTCATGTTGTTGATGCGAGTCTTCACATTGGTGAAGAAAGGCCATTCTATTTCTTTGAAGAGCACCCAGCCAAAGCTGAGAGTGGAAAAAATATTGTCAAAGATAGCTCCTTGCAAGAAAAAGTCCAAAATCGACAGAGTGGCAGAATCAGGATAATGGCATTGCTTCTGGTTCTGCCAGTCAGATAAGGACAACCAGCATCGTTGGAAATGGTTGATTTGTTCCTTAGGGTACCCGAAGACATATCTTGAATCCATGTACGCCATGCCGAAAATTTGGCACAGGAGAAGGACCACACCAACTGAACTCAAGTGGAGAAAAATGCGATGTCGATGATGCCAGAGTTGTAGCGTCTTTCTGGTCTCCTGTCTCATCAGCAGCAAGAAAAGGTCCCTGTTGTGACCTGTTAGGGGCTTGAGCGTCGAGGTCGTTTTCCGAAACAGAAGGAAGCTGATGAAGAGGAAGAGGATTAGAGGAGCGATTTCGAACGCGGCTGAAATGGTCCCTCTCGGAAAGGTGCACCTCCCCAGCAAGACGTGGCCTTGCATTGGTACGCCAGAAACGTACCACAAGAAGGTTGGATAAACAATTGGTGCAACGACAAAAAAGGCGAAAAAGTACCGCTCCGGTAGCGGCTTCCTTTCTCTCCTGGGCTCTATCGCTACTAGTTGACGGATTGTCACGTGCCACGTCCAGCACAGCCAACCAAGCGCAATGGACAGCGTCATACCGCTCGCTCTTGAGGCAAAAGCTGTGAAATAACAAAGGTGAGGTGACTGGCGATCCAGGATGAGGCTTCCGTCTGAGTTACAGATGATGTAGGTACTCGGTACTACGAGTCCAATCAGTGGTATCCGTGGTAAAATTGTGGCTACATTGACATAGAGAAACGATCTCCTAGGGTTTCCTCCAGTGAACATTTTTGCTCTATTTTTCCACAAAACGAGGGAGCTGAAGATGACCACGAAAACAAAGAGTATGTTGAAGACAGCCAAAATGACATAGAGCACATTTCGTTCTGGTTGAGTTAGATGTATACTCTCAGGTGAGCAACTGACTCGACACCACTTGGGACCTGAAGAGTGATTGATCGAAACGATTCCCGTTCTATTTAAGACTGCCAAGAGAAAGTTGTGCCGAGCAACTTCAGGACTGAAGGATAGGTCAAAATCTTTGCTTTCTCGACTTGTGCTCACTGCATATTTTGGCCATGGGCAAGAAAGTTTCGCCAAGCAGGCTGCTTCTCGCTCCGTGTAGATAGGAGAGGTTGCATGTTCTCCGCATTCTGCAGCTGTTGTCACGTTGCCAAAACTTGATACATTGCACATGTATCCAGCTGTAGACAACAAAATGGTACTTGGGGTCGATGTCAGATTTAAAGCTAAAGCCAGTCCTTCGGATAATGCATAGGCGGTCACTGCTTCTGCAAGCCGGCACACCGCAGGTGGTGTGCTGTTTAAAAGGATTGTTGATGCTAAACAGTCAACATGGTGGTGAAGCATGCTCCAACAGACCTGTTGGCTGACAGAGGACGTCAAAGCTTCGGCCGCTCTGCGAAGATCAAGCTCTGATGTTTTAAGCTTGCACGGCGTTCCCACCGATGTTCCTCTACCACAATCAAATCGACTCAATGCTTCGATCAGTGTAGTGATGACTGGCAGAGAGAAGGTCACTTCCAGAGCTGAGGTGAAAAGTTTTGCCTTTTTCCTGAGGTCAATCATTCGTCTCAGCGCCTGTTGGAATGACAAGAAGGTGTGAGATCCTTGAAGCGGTCCGACGAAACTGCAGTTGCACTGAAGACATGTCCTGAATTCAGACCCCGTTAATGAAATCATTTCCTTCAAGTCTTCGATTGTTTGACTCAGAAGAGGGAGCATATCCCCGTCCGATACAACTGGCAGGCTTACTGCTCTCCTTGTGGGCTCTGTTTGATTTTGAACAGCTGCGTGTTCCAAAATGTCAGAGAGACAACGTTTGCAGTATTCATTGCATGATTCGTTGGTCAAGGGCTGATCATGACTGCCTGACGCCATTTCTTCGTTGCAAGAGCCGTCCAGTAAGGCAGGTGTTGACCAATCTGATGGTGTCCCGCTCGTCGTGTCCCGAACAGATCTTAAAAGCAACCTTATCTCTCGCTCCGCTTCATTTAGTCTCCAGCGTTCTTCTCCATCTATGTGAAGAAGGTCTCTCGCCTCCTTCAGCAATAAGCTTCTGTTCTCCATCCATGCCTGGCAACGAGTAAGCTCTTGTTGGCAATCAGATGAAACAGCTGCAGTGGACGCGGCACCTAAGTCATTCCTTTCGTGCATGGCAAGCGTTTGCAACAGCAGCAAAGAGACAGCGGCGCTGAGAGCCCCAGCTGAGCGTCGAAACATCGTCCAGGCCATGACGAAGCCGGAGATGCAAAAGAATGCAGCTTGAGTTTCCACGGCTCCGAGTCAGTATAGCTAACTGGAGAGCCTGACTTGCGAGAGAGCTATATCTCACGCCCAAGCCGTTGCTATCATGATCGTGATAGGCGCAAGCACTCGAGTGTTTCATCCGAGGCTGCATTCCCTTGTCACAGTGTGCCTCGGCTGCTGCAGTACGTGTGAAGGCGGTGGCTTGCTCTGCCTGAAGGCGAAATCATGTATGCGTGGCTGTAGTATTTCGTGTACACCACCTCTGGTCGCGGGGATATTTTCCGTGCTTGCCTCGGCTTCTAGCTGACTCTGCCTCTCTGATCCACTTCACACCACCTCCGATTCCGTTCTGATCTTCACGCCTCATCACAAGCACTTATGTCTCCATACATCTCTGTTCATGCCCGGTCAGCCTAGCTTCTCCAAGGTTCATTCACACACCAGCTTGCTTGCCAACGTAAATGAACTTGAATGATGACGCTAAGACCAAACGTGATAGTTTTTTTTTTCTTAAATAGCAACCCCGACATTATTACGTCGACCAACTATTTTCCCGCTGACTTCCGTCTGATTCGCCCAAACAAATCAATGCTCGAAACATCTTTTTTGTGCTTCTACCATGTTGGAAAAAACTTCCAAATCGCCTAGCCAGTGTGACGTAATTCTTCTGGCCAACACGCTAAGTATTCACAGGAACCTTTTGTCTGCGGCTGCCATCGCCCTGCTGCCATCGGACAGTACGGGAAAAATTGAGAGGCGCATATTTGTAGGGCTGTGCACTTGATCATGACTTGAGCAGGCATTCTGCCATAAAGCTTTACATCGCGCCAGTCATCTCGGAGGCGCACTGGAAAGAGTCACCGAAATTTAGCATGGCGAAGGACACGCAGGGTCTAGGGCGAAAATGATATGGCTGCCCTAGGGATGTCTGCGGGCATGCCACGGGACAAAATTTGAAAATTAAACCATCCACACAACTAGTTCTAGTCTTTATGGCAAGTTGGGCATATATCTTCTGCCTCTGCAGCGAGGAACACCAAGGCTACCAAAGATTTTAAGTCAGGCCGGCCCGCTTGTGCGAACACGTGAATTCTGCTCACTGTTCAGAACCATTTTGTAGTAGTTCAGAATGTCAAGATGGTAAACTATTAATTTTGAATAAAAGAAAAGTGAATATTTCTTGAAAATTGGCGCTGTCCTGACTAATTTGGCATCCCCCCGGATTAGGCATCCCATGTCATTTTAGGCAATTGTTGCCTAATCTAGCATCCCCCCAGGTCAGATTACGCAATTTTGTTGCCTAATCTAGCATCCCCCAGGTCAGATTACGCAATTATGTTGCCTAATCTAGCATCCCTCAGGTCAGATTACGCAAATTTGTTGCCTAATCTACATGTACAGCATCCCCAAGGTCAGATTACGCATTTTTGCCTAATCTAGAATCCCCAAGGGTTCGAGAATTAATAAAACCTCTTCTTCTTTTATTTTGTAGAGTTTCCCCCTAAGTACCGCACTCTTTGAGAAAGATTCCTTCCAGGAGAGTCGAGTCGGGTCGCGCAGAAGTCGACCTTTCACCCGCGGGCATGAGAGGAAGAGAGAAAGAAGATGGTTGCAAAGACAGATTGGCAATAATTGCGAAGACCAGGGGCGGGACTCAAAGCGAGGATAGATTTCATATTGTGGGCCAAGGCTGGCATCTCCGGCGGTGATGTGTCCTTTTCTTGCCAAAGTGCAGTTCGTTTCCATAGCAACAGAGGGCGAAGGTGATCCTCGGCCTGCTTTGATCGAGGCATCGATTCCGTCCAGAATCTAATCTCTATTACTCAAAGGTCCACCAGTTTGATTTCGCCAACGGCACTCATGAAAGACAGTGAAAGACACGACAGTCGACTAAGAGCGATCAACCACACATCAACCATGGCAGTCGACTCTGAAGGTCGAAAAGAAACAGGCTGTTTGCGGTTCATGGGCAGGCCAAAACCCCGAATAGCTCCCTCGTCAGCCGGAAAAGCGCAAAATCGTGCAAAGCTATGAAGTCCTACAGCGAGATATCTTCACCAAAGTACCATTCAGCTTTCGAACGTCAATGGAGTAGATCAGACAAGATTCATTGCCGCTAACTGAGGCGTCATCTGTTCACTACTTCTTAGGTACATTGCAGTTAAGGCGTTGTCTGTTCACCATGTCCAAGGTACATTGCAGCTAAGGCGTTGTCGGGACTATCACTTGAAATGCTCACCGGCTCATTCTGAGTCTGAAATGAGCCAAGTTAGTTGTTTTTAAGGCCAGGCCCTTCTTCAACGTCCGCAAAACAGTTAAAGTTGAAAATTGTATGATCCTTGCTGATGGAGCAACTACTTGAACTGACAGCACCAAACATGGCAACGCAAATTGCCATTTCAAAAATCCGTTCAAAGTATAAGCATCGAAACCTGGGGAATTTGAAATGAAGGGAATGGAAAGTGGCACTGATCGACGTCAGGTGTTAAAATCCGAACACTGACAACTGTCATGACAGTTTGCAGATAAGCAGGAAATTTGGCCTATAAAACAATTAACATAGGTTACTAAACATTGTTTTGAATTGGTTGGGATGTAATGTCCCGAGTAAAACATAGTTCGAATGTCTTCTCTGATGTGCATCTCCACTGAAGGGAAACTGAAGTATGAGAAAGTGCTCAACCCCAGGGGGGGGGGGGTTTAGCCGCGAGGATTCAATCAGACAAAAAAGGAAGTTGTAAAACTGGAGTGTGGTTTGGCAACTGAGATTGCGGTTTGAAGCAACGTTTCGCTGAAGGTCCACAGCTTGTGAAGTAAGAGGCAAAATACTGGTGACTGTCGTTGTTGAAGTGTTTCCATGGTCTTCAGCTGTCAGTTTGGCCTGCTCTAATTTGAATCAACTTCAGTACTGGCAACGGAATCCATTAAGCATTTTCTTTGCTGAATAAGCCTCCGTGAATACCTTTAAATCTGTGCAATAACGCACGTCAACACAACATGATAATGCAGGGCTATGTGTTGGATGGACTCCGTAAACTCCCAGGCAATCAGGCCACTTAATTTCTTTGAACAGGAGCCAGGAAAAAGTGGAGGTGCAAGGCGATGCGCGTGCAATCGACAAGCCCCATTTGGAAGAAATACTTGACTTGATGATGTGAGAGTAGTCCAAAGTGGGGAAGCTTGCCTGCTTCTTTCGTTGACAGTCTGGAGAAAGCCAGTCCAGCTCAAATGCTACAACAGTTCTGTGATCACAGGCAAACTGGTCTGATGACAGTACCAGTGGGGAATGAAGGGAGATGGCCAAGTACCAGCCAAAAACGCATGCGTATTATGAAGAAGATACGGTGTCGGTAGAACCAGCGACGAATGGCCAGCATGGTATTGTCCCTCAGAGGAAGGAGAGGGATCTCAAAATGCACCACAGCCTGAAGATGACAAGAGCACTTGACAGCAAGCAGATGGCCAATGGGATCCTACAGGCGTGACCCAAGGTTCAGGCTAAATGTGCACGTCTTCACTACTGAAATGGTCCCTCCAAGTGAATATCAAATAATTTCCAAGTCATGACTGCCACAACCCAGGGAAGAATTAAGAAAACTAACGCAAAGACAACCTCACACTTCACCATGAACATGTCTGGCACGTACGGTACAGCCGGTACAGCCGTCAGCCCATGGATGCTCCTCTGCAAAACAAAGCAAGCCCAGGCTCTGAGTGCCAGAGACAGAGCAACGCTGGGCATTTATTTATTTCAGAAGAGAAGTGCAAGCAGAGCCCGGCAAGGTTTTCGCTGGTGCTCAGAACAAGGCTGTTGTCTGGGTTGCAGTGCATCAAGTGGCCAGGCAAGAGCAGGCCAATCATTCTCAGGCGGGAGTATTGAGATGGCCACGACGTTGATGTGGAGTTTTGACCACAAGAAGATGAACTCTCTAGCTGTTCTCAGTTCCACACCATCACTGACGGAATTCCGAACATCATCACCACCACGAAAAGCAGATTGAAAAAACAGAGCAAAACATTTGTGAGTATCGTTGCTGTTTTATTTTTCATCAAGGATTCAGCGGAGCATCCGAATCGGCACCACGTGTTCCAACTCAGTTTTATGGTGGCACTGCCAACTGTTCCATTCCCGTTTAGTAGGGTTTTGTTCAAAAGCGCCTGCGTCACGCGGTAGCGGACTTTTTCAGGACTAAACCCCAAGTCCCGGCTATCAGGGAAAGTGCTGGAAACGTACGGAAGGCATGTGAGTCGCGGGAGGCATAATGGCGACGGGCAGTTCCTGCAATCGCTCGCTTGATGAAACGTGGAAGACGTTCTATCAAGGATATCTTCTTTCCCGCAAACACTACCCAGTGCAGAGGAAAGCAGTTGATTTGACTCTCTCTGCAACCGCTGAATTCTCACAGAACGATAACAATTGTGGCAAACACAAGTCGCTCTTGTTCAGTTACCGGATGATTGATTAAGTTGGGAACAAACGTTGATCGCCAAGATGACAGTGAGGTTTTTTACAGACTTCTTGAATCGTCTTCACGCTCGTGAAGCTGACACCGAAGGCCGTATCCTCGTCCTTACTTGATTTGTGCCAGGCCTTCGACCAAGGTGGCTAGCTTTGGCAAGTTCTACAAGCGGAATAGCTATCTCGCTGCTTGTCCTGCAATAGGTCGCTAATGTTTGTGCAACTTTGGGCAGCTCGAGTCCGAATGCAGTGTCTGGAAGAATGCCGCATTCCAGAGGTCACACCGCGTCTTGAATGGTGTTCTCAAGTAGCGGAAAGCCGAAGGAGAACTGAGCGTCGCTCATAAACAGGCTCTCACCAGCTACGACCTTGAATGCGTTAGGCAGTACTTTTCCAACGTAGTGGAGTCTTTGCCCTTGTCTTTCTTTCTTGTCTTCTACCGAGAGCTTTAAGTGTGATGGCTCGTTTCCTACTTGGCTTCTAAGAAAAAAAAAAAGGATTACTTATACTCCAATATTTTCTTCTAAGAAGACCCTAGCTTGCAAAGTATTGACGCAAATGGGAAATATGAATATCTCCTGACCAGAGACAAGCTAAAGACCATTTCAACCCATCCCCTCCCTGAAACATTCTTTTCTGAGAATAAAGATGAAGTCAATACCAGTTTTATTGCCATACATGTGCTTTTCTCTGGTCAGTTCATGTCCATTCATTACAGAGTAATATTTGTCCTCAATGTTTGTTTGGCTGAGAGCAGTAGGCCACACAAAAGTGTGCTTAAACCATGCACTTCTTCAACGTATTGCTGTCAATGCTAGGAGCATTACCACATACACACAAACAAAATATTTGGAGTGTAACATGCAAACTAAGTGAGCTGAGGGTTATTTTTGAAATAAAATTTGTCTAGAATTAGGTGGAATTTTTTTGTTTTGTGTAGTGGAACATGACGAAAAGTAAATTCGTTACAGCCGCAGTCATGGTAATCTTGTCTGTAGGAAATGCACTCAGTCTACATCAGCTCGGTTATGCTTTCGTTGTTGACATTATCTCCTCCGCGTCAGACGGCGAACCGGGCTGGCCTATCTCAGCAATGTCCTCCAAAGCCGGAGTGGATGGTGCAAGCTGTCCAGACATTCGTGACCGGCGGCTCTCTCTTGCTTCCTCCAGTAAACTCTGGCTTCTCGGTGTTTGTGACCTGTGATAGGGCGGAGAAAGGGGTTGGGAATAGTGCACGAGCGAGGGTGTTGCTTGAAGGAAAGACGCAAGGATTGAGTAAAGATATTCCAAACCTTGGCAAAAGAAATCAAGGAAACCTGCCAAGGTAAAATAATTGCTGGATGGTTAAGTAAAGGGCTCAAGGATTATTCCTTTCATGTGGTATTCCCCTTCCCTGTTAATGCTGGAAGGAAGGAGAGAGGATTGAAAGGATGGATTGCGCAGCAGGAGGAGAGGAGGACGATGATGACCACAACAAGGAGGAGGTCATGGATGGCGAGGAGCACAGGTAAGGTTCAGTGAGTCTGAGGCAAGTTCGTTTTCTCACATCATCTTTACCTTCCAAATATCATGTCTGAGACGCTGTCCTCCTCTGGCGATGTCGCATGAACTCCAGACCTGAAAAGAGGCTGCAAGGGGGAAAAATCGAGAAATGACCCCCAAAAAAGAAATGCAGAAGCCGACAATTACTCCAACTGAACTTTATGAACGCAATCGAAAAGCAGCTCCTGCTATCGATGAAGTTCCTCCCAAAGCATAGCATATAAAGTAGACTAATTCATAACCCTGTAAACACAATACAGGGTTAGAGGGCAGCCTCTTCCAACCACTTCAGTGCTTTCCATGAAATTCACAAAGCTTGGGCTATATTGTGAGTCTGCAAGTGCGCAGGAGTTGAAGTGCTTATTTACAGTCTTGAACTGCAGGCTGTCTGATGACTGCAAAGTGGTTGCACTGCTCTGCACTGATTGAGGGCGCGACCACGATACGACCCGGCTTCTCTCTCCTGCTTGGGAGTGCGACTGAGTGGTGAATGTCATCGAGCTTCGGGTGGTGGTTTGAGATGGCTCCTGTGTGGTGAGGGTTGTGTCCGTGGCCGAAGTGCCAAAGAGGGAGTCCGTGCGACTCGATGAACCGTCTTGCGGCACATCGAGTCCAAGGTACATGTGAACAAGTTGTTTCAGCTTGCAGTAAGCAGAATCCAAGTCATCTGTGCAACAATCATACAACGGCTTTGTTTAATTTCAGAAATATGACCAGGATTAGTGGGCTGTAATTAGTTGCATTCGCCCAGTTTATTGCTTCCGTGAAGTATACGTACAACGGATCCAGTAATCTCCAAGGTTGGAATATTTTAGCCCGTAAGAAAGGTCTATTTCTTCATCAGCTGTGCTAATGCATTCGTCAGAGCACTGACTCACCGAATCCGATTCGGCAGTTAACTCGGATCTTTTTTTACAAAATTCACCCATTGTAAGCCTGGCTAGCCAGCGTGTACCAAGACAAAAAGTGGGTTAGTGCCGAAATTGATCACAGCCCTCGTTGAAGGTACACTGCGACATTTTACAAAAACTGACTTGATTTCTTGTTTTAGAATCAAGACGTTGTGTTCTCGGCGGCTGTGCACATGAGTCCTCACTCATCTTCAGTTGATCTACGTACATTCATGCACCATAGTGAGGCTGGCGTGCTTAAAGTTACAGCATTCTTCGACGGGCCAGTGTGTGTGTGTGTGTGTGTGTGTGTGTGTGTGTGTGTGTGTCATAATGAAAAAGAAAGGTGCAAGACGAACGGCGAGCACGACACACGAAGAAAAGGAAAAAGGCAAAGAAAAATACAAGAGCAGCAGCATATGGCCCTT
>JAOWAR010110311.1:0-12116 GCA_028571005.1 Clathrina lutea | reverse complement strand
GATTGTGGATGGATATCACCTCTATAGTGGCTAGAAATTGCCAAAATATGCACAGCACAAATAGATGGAGAGGTGAAGCGATGTTTCCCTCCACTACTCAACAATACAAGAGTTCTGACTGACTAGTGTGTAGTGTGCAAGTCCTACACGATGGATGAACGGAAGAGAAACACGAGAAACCGTCGCACAGTAAATCAAAGCAAAGCAGACAAAGGACGTGGCACGTTCCCAGATGTTCAGAGACTATGCACGATCAAAACAGGTGTGAGCCTCCTTAAAGGGCATACTTCCACTACAGTAGGTATTGATGAAGCGTTAGTGGTGAAGCTTCATGGCAACTGGCGCACAGATGTACTTCGAATAGAATTACTTGGATGGTATTTCGTTGGACTGGCGGTGTTTTGTACTGTGAGGATCATTGTAAGTGTTTTTACACTACTTTCCCCAACTTCCCTAATCTCCTCCCTCCACACCTTTCCTTTCCTTTGTTTTTTGTTTACCCCACCCTACCCTTCCATTCAGCTCCTAGCTCCTTTTCTCTCGGACTTGCTGGAAATGTGTGCACCTGGATTGCTGCCAAGCTGCGCGCTACATACGCTACAGTTGGAAGCTTCCCATACCGTAACGGCACTGTGAGCTCGAGATCAAAATGATAAGTTTAAAAGCTGCCAGCGGTCATGCACTGCCCTTCTCTTCCGTTCTCCATTTCTCTCACCCCTTTTTGCTTACTCTGGACGGCCCTGGGACCCATTGTCAACCCTTAGTGCCCTATCCTGCCTTGAGATAGGTCCCAATACAGGTGGTTATAGAATTGTCTAGGTTTCTAGTAGGATTATTTTTTTCTTGTATCGGAATGACAGCGCCTCAACTGATGAAATGGGCCTTCTACTGCTATTGTAACTCTTTATTTTGCTCACTGACAACGGAGTCGCATTTCATCTTTCCCTTTGGTCCAACTGTGTTTTACATCAATTATTCACACACACACACACACACACACACACACACACACACACACACAAAAAAAAACAGGACAAGATTGACTGACATGTAGCCGTTCCGACCAGGTGAGGGCAAACAGTTTTACCACTCCAAAACAGATATGCACAGACCCAATCTCTTCTCTAACCCAACACAGAACACCGGCGTAAAATTTAGTCAAGGGATCTGTTTGCTGTTTTCATCTTCGCTGGTTCGTCCGTCACTAAAACAGATTCCTAGCATGACGACAACTCTCAACGAGTCCACACCTTTGTGCAGTGCACTTGCAAGTCAAAGCATACGTCTACAAAACACAAAAATCCATGCTAGGCCCGAGTGCTTCACCGGGCTAACACGGTTGGTGCTCAGCCAGATCTTCCTCACCGATGATTCTATGCGTACACACGGGTAAGCTACCCAGCCTGTACGCAGTCAGGGCGAAAAACAAAAGGCGGAAAAAGATCAGGTGAGGAGTAAAGCCATTGGAAAGTGTAAAAATGCTTGTGAAGCCCTAGCAACATCACAGGCCTCAAGCCTTCAGTGCTCCATTGGGTCGCACAAGGTGTCAAAGTCTTCGGAAGGCACAAGAATTTCACAGGCCCCACACCTCCGGTGATCGGCCAGGACCCGAATACAGAAAGATACCTGTCCTTTAAGGGACACTGCGACGCTTTTGTGCCTCCATTATTTTTTGCCAAAAAATGATTCATTGCTCTAGGCTACGCGTTGTTCATGCGTAGAGGAAATTTTTCACGCGGCGCACGCCCTTCAAGCGTGTGATCGAAACTGCAAGGGCTGGGAAGGGACCAATGCAAGATACAGAATCGACGCACGTATAGACGCCAGTCACGCCAACCTCGTGAAGAACTTGAAATTGCCGCCATTCTCGCGTAATCACTCAGTGGCAGCACCGCGACTTTGAAAAGCGTAATACGTTTTTCAAAGCAGCAGCATGCGTCGCAGTGTCCTTTTAACAACCTGTGACAAAAAAATAGCATCAATTTTCTGGTGTGGGACCACCCATAGCCTCTACAGGCCTCGCCATGGTAACAAGCTGCAGTCTCATAGGTCTAAGAAATATATAAAAACAAAATACGGGGAGAAAAAGTAACGATTGAGGAGCCGTGCAATCATCTTGCACGTGTTCTTGGCGCGACACCAGAACAGCCACCTTCACCAGAGGCCGGTGAACTGAGCTGCACAATGAGAGCGAGGCTCAACAGAACTACTCAGGGTTTATAATGGCCATCTGTAAACTGGCCATGCTCGACGAGCTTAATGCCTGTGGCTCAAAGATGCTTGCGCAGATCATCTCAAGCGCTGCCTAGTCTAACAAGCATGATATGACTGCATGCTTATCTAGCCCTTTCTCACCAACTCGCCATCAGCGTCAAGCGACGCAAACAAATAACCCCTCACCCTCTGGCATGGTCTTGGTTTTGTTGAGCCGATTCACGATCTCGTTCTTGCGCTTCTCCACCATAATCGTTCTCACCTCCTTCCCTTTGTGAAAGCCGACCTGGCCCACGACCATGTCACCCGTCTTCTTCAAGTTGGGAAACGGAGTGTACACGACGCCGACGTCGTTCATCTTGTTTCCTTGGATGCTGTTCGCCTTAACCAGCTGCGCGCAGTCGTCGATCACTGCCGACGGGATGTCGTCGATCGTGGCGCCGCGTGGGGGGCGCAGGTAGACGTGAGCAGACGACAGTTTATCGACATGGAACCAGATGTCCTCTGGGAATGCATAGCGCAGAAGCTCTTCGTTCTCGTGCTTGTCCGCGCCCATGTAGATGGTCATGGGTGGACTCACCACCGTGCTCACGAAGAAGAAGACCATGACAAGGTCCAGACAACACAAGGTAAAATGCGAAGAACCTGTCGATTAGCACTGTCAGCCAAGCCGGGGCTGGAACGAGAAAGGCAGGCTGGCCGTGACAATCTCCGGATGAATGGTGTGCGGTTTACTTCGGCCTACGGAGCGGTGTTGCCGTATGCCTAGCCTGCATGCATCGTCGACGGCGACGGATGCAACCAGTTCGCGGCGGATGCGTCTACCGCGTAGCCTACCGGTAACCCAGTGCAACGTTGTCGAGTTGTAGATCTTCGTCCTGCCGTTCCTGAAAGCCGCTGGGTTGTCGCCATTTAATTACGTGTTGCGCATGCTTAGGCAGGATTCTATCAGGCCAGGCTAGGCTAGGCTAGATCCACACTACTTGAAAACTGCCATTCGAATGTCAATGCTAATGCTGCGCTGACGGGAGCAGCTAGGGAGTTACTCTGTTGCGGTCGATGCTCGGATCGCCTCGAGCTAAATTCTTTTATCTTTTCTCTTCCCTCGACGAAAATTTCGGCATCGTGCTTCATTTGGACAAAGAGATAACAAACCAGCACTGATTGTCAGTTTTATTTTCTTTCTTCGTTTTATCGTCTAGCTCTGCGCCGCAACTTTTTTCTCTCATTGGCGAAGGTCTGATTCTCCCACCATCATATCGATACAGATGTGTGGAGAGAGCTGATCTAATGTTGCACTCGATGCTTGGATCACCCAGCTGGAGAGATCAATTACTTTATCTCTCCAGTCTCTCTCTCTCTCTCTCTCTCTCTCTCTCTCTCTCTCTCTCTCTGTCTCTCTCTGTCTCTCTCTCTCTCTCTCTCGCTCTTTTTCTCCGGCGAAATACTAGCTTCAGCATCGTGTTTCAATTGATGAAAAGAGAAAAAAAGAAACTTTCGGAAACTTAAGAACGAACGACTTCATAGTATACAACGCTGTTCTCGATCACTACGCGTTTTCTTCATAAAAAACTATGAGCGTGGTCCGCGTTCTTCTTAGATTGGGGTCTGTGAAAGATTTTGTAAACCGTTTTACGCCCAGGAATTTCAGTTTGGAGTGAAATCCGCCCTCAGTGTAGCTCCATAATTTTGATGTCACTGCCAGCGTCACATGATATGGCAGTTCCTTTACTGAGCTTGATGTGATGCAAAGAGTTCAAGTTCAAAGTCTAGCTTGATGTGGGATGCGGAGAGTTCAAGTCCAAAGCCTAGCTTGATGTGTTGCAGAGAGTTCAAGCCCAAAGTCCAGAGAGTTCAAGTCCAAAGTCTAGCTTGATGTGATGCAGAGAGTAAAGGCTTGATGTGATGCAAAGAGCTAAAGGTTTGATGTGATGCAGAGAGTTCAAGTGGGATGCGGAGAGTTCAAGTCCAAAGCCTAGCTTGATGTGATGCAGAGAGTTCGAGTCCAAAGTCTAGCTTGATGTGATGCAGAGAGTAAAGGCTTGATGTGATGCAAAGAGCTAAAGGCTTGATGTGATGCAGAGAGTTCAAGTCCAAAGTCTATCTTGATGTTCTTTGTCAGTTTCTTTGGTCTGATCAGGTACTGTAGGCCCTTTTCGTTACTGTTTTTAGTTCAAGCATTAATAGTTCACCTTGCCTGTGGATTTTAATGTGTAGGCCGGCCCAAATAATTATTTTAATTAGGCATTCCAAGTTTGCCATTATTCCTAAGGAATCTTGCTTCATACTAAGTATTCCTGGAACCACACCGGTCATATCTGACAAATCGCTGTGCATACATCATGAGAATGCATTTCATGATGATATGTAGGCTGACATTCATGAATCATGGCACTGCGGTACTTTCTGCGTGTGCATAGATTTTCACAAGCGTATGACCAAGGTAAGTGGAACCGTACGCTGAACTCACTGCAGCTTGTAGGGTATCAACTAGCCTCGGTCCTGTTCTCATTTCCCACACCCCTGATTGACTGACTGCTCAAAGAGGTTCTCCTAGCTGTGGTCAAACTCACTTTTCAAGGCTGGAAAAAGGAGATAAGACTGCACAAAGAAAGTAAAACGATCAGAGAAAAGTTGATATAATTGACGGTGAGACCAACACCACCGGCACCAAATAGCCTAGCAAAGGACGACTGTCCAGCCTGGTGCTACATACCATTAGAAGGCCAAGGACAGCTAGACAATAAAGAAACTGCACTGTTGCCTAATCCCTTTTCAGAATAGTGTGATGGCATAGTGAACCAGCAGTGACGGTGACTCGTCCGCCGGGCAACTTGGTGCCACAGGTTCTTGAGCCCTGATCTTGGCACAGAGTATGATCAAGAGTCTGTCAAATTTTCTTCAAACGTTCTTCTCGTGCAGATGATGATGTACGTACACCAACAAAATCACGCATAATAATTATGCAAGATCCTATAGTTGTCAAGGATACATAGTTGTCAAGGATACACACGGAAAATCCTTGGAGCAAATGTTTTAAACTCTTACACCCCTGTAGAAATCCACATTTCTTGTGTTTCTACGTTTTGTCTTTGTTCTTGCTACACCTGTCTGGCTTGTGCCCCAGGGCTGTAGCAGGCAGTCCGGCCAGTCTAGTTTTGACAAAAGTCGAATTTTCTTAGACAACTTAAGACAATGAAATCGCCCAACCCCCCATGGCAAGAAAGGGCTATGACAGCCCTTTCATACATGACCATTAGCCACCACAACGGCCAGAAGTGGTATCAGCTAGACACAAAAAGGCAGGAGAGAAAGGAAACCGGTTGGAAGCACGGATTAAACGTAGTACATTTCCTTTTTTTTTTTTTTTACAAAAAATGTACATATTGCAATATCATGGAGCAGATCAATGGTTTGGCCAAGTTAAGACCTGGAGAAATTCGCACTCAATAGAAAACGGAAAGCACAAGCTGTGTGTGTGTGTGTGTGTGTGTGTGTGTGTGTGTGTGTGTGTGTATGAGTATCTGTGTGTATGTATGTATGTATGTATGTGTGTGTGTGTGTGTGCACATGTGTGCGTGTGTGTATGTGTGGATGCACACGTTTGTGCTGATATAAATACAGTCTAACATTGTGTGAATCTGCCCTATGAGACGGAATCTCTGGGTGGGCCAGGGACCTGTGATGACTGAAGGACAATATCAAGCAGCTGAAGCGCCTGGAGACAAAGCATCCGAAAACAATGAGCCATCAGAACCATAAGTCCATAACCAAAACCTAACCCTTTCCTGAAAAAACAAAATCTCAAAAAAATCACAGCCTTGGGTTTTTTACAAAGTTTGCAAGGCATTAATCTGAAAAAGAAAGCTGTTCGCCAGCTCACCTGGTGCATGTGCACTTCAATCCAGCATGGCGTCTCCTTGATCGACTTGCGGTTGTAGTCAGGGCCCCAGCCTTTCACAAAGGAGATGCGCAGGATGCAGTGGCGCCGAAGGTCGTCCACGCCAAGACTGGCAATGCTCGCCAAAGCTTCGTTACCACTCGACCCTGCCAGGGCGGCCACGGCTGCTTCAGCCAGGAGACTCTGATCGCCTGTCCAGCAGGATTAGAAGGAAAGGAATCATACAGCTAGAGTTCAGGAAGACATTCACCTTGCGAATTAATGAGGTACCTGCACAAACTTCCCACTTAAATGTGTCCCAAAACAGGTTGGCATAGAAATCTCTAGGTTTTACATAAGATTTTTTTTCTCATATCGGGATGATGGCGCCTCAACTCATGAAACAGGTCAGCTGCTGCTCTTGTAACTTTCATTTTGAATGCTCACCACATTTTTCACTTTTGTCACTGGTCTGACTATCTTTTTGATCAATTATTCACACACACACACACACACACACACACACACACACGCGCGCGCACACGCACACGCACACGCACACACACACCACAAACTTAACACAAGCTTACCCGCCACAGCTGCAGCCTGAGCGACGGCAGCCGCCTGAGCGGCCTCAGACTGGGCACACATGTCTCGGTAGCACTCAATCAAATCAAAGACTTTAATACTTGTGCCGGGATAGACCTTGTGCACTGCACTGCCTCGATTGCCCATGCCTTGCTGCTGAGAACTGTAAGACTTGTCACAAAACACACTTTGCAGAAAGACGGAATTCTCCCCATTGTTTTTCATCCTGCAGAAAAGTCATCAATTAAGAGGGGGTGGGGGTGAGTGAGAAAGGGAGTTGGAGAGAGGGGGGGGGCGGGGGGGGGCGGCACACGTCATGGTCATTCTAGCACACACACCCACAGAGAAGAATGTGCTAGTCATCTTAATTTTTGTCTTTGCGCACTCATTCCAATTCTATGGTGTGAACACGTAGCTATGACGTTGACTTGGAGCACTCACCAGACTTCGCCATTAGCTTGGAACCTCTCCAGCGTGATACCTTTCCCAATGTGAAGGCGTGCCTTCTCCGACTTCTCCGTGCGGTGGACGTTGGACAGGCGACCGAGGCAAAAACGATTTCCGCCAGATGGGTTGACGAAGCCGTCGATGGTTACCGACGGAATGTGAGCGCGGACCTTGAAGATTTCACCGACTTGCACGTCAAGCTCGTAGTAAGCGATGCGGCACCAATAGTCCAGACCTGGGCAAGCAGAAACAAACAAACGTGTCAGTGACACACATTCAAAAAGAGAGAGAGAGAGAGAGAGAGAGAGAAACTCAACCGCAGCACAAAAAAGGTCTTACCCACCAGCTGCGACATGATGAAAAGGACTATCTTCTGAAATCGTAATCTGACCTGTGCCACACACACTACTTCATACTCCACGCTCACTCAAAGAGAGAAACTTAGAAAAAAAAAAAAAATTAAGGAATGGCCAGGGCCAAAGATAAAAAATGTGAGCGTATTACGATGGCAGATATAAGACCTCTTTCATATTCCTCATGAATAACTTCAAGCAGAGATTATTTTGGCGAAGAGATTGCTCCTTGCAAAATCTCCTTTTATGAATAAGGGGCAAGCAGGACTAAGCAAAGAATTAAAGCACAGTACCAGGCAAGGGAGGAAGCCGAAGAACTTCCGCTGTTGAGCTACGCGGAGTCGACAAAGATCGAGGAACAGTGCCAGGACGTATATGAACATTGGCCGTAGCTACAGGACCCCCTGCAACAGAGGGTAAACTAGGTGCCCCTGGAATGCAGTACCACAGAGAAGAGCCAACAAGTGATCAGAGAGTGAGAGACGAGAGAGAGGGAGAGGGAGAGGGAGAAAATGAGAGAGAGAGAGAGAGAGAAAGGGAGGGAGGGAGAGAGAGAGAGAGAGAGGGAGGGAGAGACACACACACAGACGGGTTACAAATGAAAAGAATGCCCTTCTCTCTGCATTTGTCTGGCCCTCTTGCACACCACACAAAGGCATGCACACAGAGAAAGGATCTCAGCACACAAGGTGAAGAGAAGAAACACGATTATCCCCCTGTTCTGTGGGAGAGAAGAGGCCATAGACCGTTAATGAACAATAATCGCAAAAGTGAAGGTTGATCACCTTCAATGTAAACGATCACTTCTGTTGACTACAACCTAACACATACAAGTCTTTAAATATTCTGAGCTTTCAACGTGAATGCCTTCGATGAAAGTCATATTTTTTTTCCAAAAGCAGTGGAATGAAAAAAAAAAAAAAGCTCACTGTTGTCACATTGCATTTTCAAGCAATTGTTTAAACGGCACTTCTTTCTGTCAACTAACCTGTGGGCGCGGTCCCTGGTTGCGATGTGACCGCAGCTGTGGATGGGGCACTGATTGTGGACATGCTTCCAGACGGAAGATGATTGGAGGCAGCGAGGAAGGAGAATTGAGAGGGTCGAATAGGCGGTGGACGCGGCTGTGCCTGGACGGGCTGCTGGGCGAAGACCGGCTGCGACGAGTGTGTGATCACACTGTGCGGCTGAGGCACATGCGAATTCGGAGCAAATGCCAACTGTTGTTGCTGCTGCTGTGGGGGCTGTCCCTGTGGCTGCTGGGCCGGTCGTTGCTGCTGCTGGTGCTGGTGTTGCTGGTGCTGCGATACGACCTGACTTGGCAGGGGCGATGACAAAGCGGAAAAGGATGAGGAGTTGTGAGCGAAGTGTTGCGCCTGGTACGGCTGTTGGGTCAAGACGGACGGTTGGAACGACGTCGAGGAGATGAGAGATTGGTCGTGAGACGGTGGCTGGTGCGGCGCTGGCTGACCCTGGCCCTGCATCATGTAGCCTGCTGTTGTGCTCCGATCGCTCGGATACGACTGGGAGGGATGCGATGACAACGAATTCATGCTTCCTAGCTGGCTGACTTGCGGTGCTTGCATGTTGTACGCCGTCTGCAACTGCGAAGGGGCTTGATTTGAAGGTGGTGCTTGTGGTTGAACACCTGCACTGCTAAACTGCGAGTACTGAGGAACAGCTGGCTGAGGTGGACCGTAGCCAGGCATGGACGATGAAGGTCTATCTGAGAGGGCGGTCATTAGATCTCCCGTCAAGAACGAGTTCTGCTGTGGGCTGGGGGTGAGACAGGGCGAGAGCGAGATTGAGATACCAGACAGACAAACGAACACACAGATGGACGGACGGACAGACGGCAAATACACAGAGAGAGGCAGAGGGGAGTGTGTATGTGTGTGTGTGTGTGTGTGTGTGTGAGAGAGAGAGAGAGAGAGAGAGAGAGAGAGAGAGAGATAAGGAGAATACAAAACAATTATAGAAGACGCAATTGCCACGGGGCAATCACTTCGTGTCAAAGACACTTTGCCACTCCCAACTCCAGAACTCACGTTCGGTCTTCTTAACGTCAAGAAAAAAACACACGAGGAGCAATTTACAATCTACCAAGAAGGCAGACGATAGTCTCCTTACACTTGTCCTTGCGCTCCGGTCTGGTGAGAGAGGGGCATATTGGCCGGGCCCGGCTGCTGATGTGGCTGTACGGTCTAAAAGGGGTTTGAGAGACAAAGAATATAGACACTGATGAACACACCCACGGCTTGAATGATGCTAGTCGTAGAATGCAGAAGCGTACTACAAGTGGAAGAAAGTTACAAACAACCAAGCTGCAGTCACCGATTTCAAGGCGTAGGCCTTCCGGCCATAAAGAACAACATCAATACCTATTCTTACCCAGTCTGACTAAACGAAAAAAAAAAAACCAACAAAAACAACAAAATGAACCTTGTGAGGATTGACTTTTCAGACTAGCGTGTTTGTTGTTTCCCAAGGAAGACTTACGGAGCCCATCTGCAGAGGCGGGACGCTAGTTGTTGGTGATTGCATGTGCTGGATAGTGTGTGGCGCCTGCTGCATGCCGAGGTAGCTTTGTGCGGCACATACTGGCGGAACGCTCTGCGGTGGGAGTTGAGACTTAACGGCCGGTGCCGTTGCCTGTAGCTGGAGCTGTGGTGGAGCACCAGCCATCGACGGGCCTGCGCTGAACATGGCTGGCTGCGTCTGCTGGCTCGCTCCATAGACAGGCTGTGTCGCCTGTGGCTGACCAAAGGCTGGTTGCTGAGCAGACACCGCCGACTGTCCATTTGATGACCACCAGCCCGTGGAGCCGCCTGAACAGAACCGATGCGAATAACTTTCAGTGCGGAGAGATCAAGAAGCTCTGTCAAGAAACTGTGGCAAGCGGAACTCTTTTCTCTTGAGCATTACTACAACCTTAACTGCCAGACAGTCAAAATATATCACTGCTAAATTTTAAGGGGCAATCGATTGACAGCACAAAACACATGGCCGGGAAAATATCTGACACCAATATTGCACATTCGAGCCTGGAGAGGTCGACCGCAGCCACCTCGAATGGCTGATCTTCCGAAAGCGCGTCTTCGCCTGTTTAAGCCGCCCTTCTATTCGACTGGTGCAGATTGTTTTAATCTGATGAGTAACTGAGCTGTCTTTCGTTTCTAATATCCTCGCACCCTTCCAGTTATGCTCGTATCGGGGGACTGTGTTGCCGACAGCTCGTACAAAGTGACACTTGCATCGGAAATTGAGGTGTGACGAGTAGTTTTCAGCTATTTTTGGTTTGGTCAAATCTAAAATATCTTTTTCCTGTCGTTCTAGTATTTGTATCAACCGTTTCCCTTTTTAGTATTTGTATTATTTGTACAGTCATGCCTGTCATCAGTCTCACTTTAGTGCTGGCTCTGCTTGACTGAGGTCGATTATTTTTTTCTTTTCTCTTCTTCTTGCTACTGGAGCTTGAACTTTAAGTCCTTGTGGTCTTTCTGGGGTGGTTAGTCAGGGGACCTTGCCCACTCCCCTTCCCTCACAACTCCCTTATCCGTCTTGGGCCAGACGCGTGCATGTGAAGGTCGCCACAGATCGCCGGGGCATTCGACGTGTTTCCAGAACATTTATCATTTTACCATTACCCTTCTACACAGGAGAATAGCAGAGATAGATAGATGGTGTGTGCGTGTGTGACAGAGAGAGAGAGAGAGAGCAAGAGCGAAAGAGAAAAAGGGAGAGAGAGAAAGAATGTGAATGGGGCAACCCTAACATAGCTAAGATGACTTGTCTCATTTTGAATGAAAGGATGGACTGTTTGTCGGAGAGTGGAAAGTATATTGTGCAAGCCAAAATCAGCAGATTTTTTGGAGCATAATCTTTTCTCAAACAGCAGAATTAGTAGGATAAATTGTTCTAATCTTGGCTAAAATTGACTTCCTCATAGCATAACTTCTGGACCTCACAGAGATGTGAAATTTTTCAGAAATACTCCTTGAGAGCACTTTTCGTCATACACATAAACAGATGTCACGTGACACAACCGCAACGTTTCGTTTTTTTTATTTGAAATTTTGAATTTTCTCATGCAACTGTCTTCCGGTGTGCAAGATGAATGATTGGTGGCTATTTTCTTGATCTTTGGGTGATTTGTGGAAGATACACGGGAGTATATCCCATTCTGCAATCCTTGGACAAGTTAGAGGCTCTACAATTTGCCTAGTATTGTAACAAACACCCAGTTCAAAAGACAACAAGTGAGCGAGTGTTTGTCCGAGCTCTTCAAGGGCTTCGACTAAATTTAACGTCCGACTTTTTTGCCATTTTTTGCGCTCAGAAGGATTCCTTCTCCAAAGTCAGCAGCTTGAAGGAAGCCCACGCCTGGCCGTAACCAACCCCAATTGTTCCCGAAAGGCAGAACAATGGAGTAAAGGTGCATATCCCTGGCCTTGGAGCGAATTTTAAAAAGGGAGCAAAGAGTTTGACCAGATTGATTGTTTGCGTTTGACCCACAAGCAGAAATGTACGTGACCCGAATGACCTGTGACGCACACGCACACACACACACACACACACACACACACACACACACACACACACACACACACACACACACACACGTCAATTATCGT
>JAOWAR010110201.1:0-12118 GCA_028571005.1 Clathrina lutea | reverse complement strand
AACACTTCACATTGCAACACTTCACATTGCAACACTTCACATTGCAAGAGATCAAAATTCGAAGAGTAGTTTCATGTGAACTACATTTTCTTGTGTTGAAGAAATGAAATGTTTGTCTGTGCAGATTGACTTGGAAAAGAGCAGTGACCGAATAACTAGTGAAGAAGGACAAAAACTAGCTGCGGTAAGCTTCACTTGTTCAGAGCCAATGATTGATAGGACCAGGTGCGTGTACATGTAGGAAAACACAACTGAGAATAGAGACGTTTGAAATTGAAGCACGTGAATTGAGAATAGAGACGCTTGGACTTGAAGCACGTGTGCAGCACATGGGGGGCACGTGCAACCCCCCCCCCCCCCTGAATATTTTGACCTAAGATTTTCGAACTTGAATTTTTCCTTGGCGCCTCGTGAAAGCATCAAAGAAGGTCTCTGGTCTGAAGAACTACTGGTGTACGTAGATATACACTCCGACATGTCGATCTACAAAGCCACGTCAGGAGTCGTGTGACGATTGACCTCGCACAGCCCACTAGCCAAGTAGATATACAGAAGCCAGGAAGTACCAAATTCCGCTCTATGTGCGTGCACCAGAATGTGCTTGGTCACTGTCATTACTGCACAGCCTGTCCATCGTGATCTCGCCAATATTCGACCATTATACAGTCTCCCCGGACTGCTTCCATCTCTCTAGGAATACCAGTCAATTGCTATTGGCTGGCTGACAATTAAAAACTTGGGGGCTTGGCCACCTTAACTTTGTTTCAAAAGCTTCCAGGGAGCATGCCTCTGTTTCCAGGGAGCATGCCTCTGTTTCCAGAGAGCCTCTGTTTCCAGGGAGCCTCTGTTTCCAGGGAGCCTCTGTTTCCAGGGAGCCTCTGGACCCCCAGATAGATTTGTGCACCTCATTTAATACCCACCAAGGTATGCCACTGCAAAGAATAGATGTAATCACACGGAGCAAATCAATTGAGAATAAGATGTATTCACACGAGGGAAATAGATCGAGAATATTGTGAGTTCTCAATATTATGTGTCTCAATAGCACATACAAATTCTCTGTCCCTGGTGGTGTCCTATTGGATTTAATGCTTGGCGCAACTCAATAATACGTACCTCGATAGTATGTGTTTCCTGACAGTACAGCATAGTGACGTGGCATAGGGCATGCATTTTTACTGTCAGCATGCAGTTTTAGTGGTCCATCACATTTGACTGGCGCTTTTCGACAGGAAGTACAAAGTACAATTACAATGTGCATGTGCAGAGCCTCGAGCCTCGAGCCCAGGCTATTTCCTGTGTGCAGAGCCTCGAGCCTCGAGCCCAGGCTATTTCCTGTGTGCAGAGCCTCGAGCCCTGCGGCTATTTTCTGTTTACAGCGTGTTCAATGTACACCATGTAGTCATGTTGCACGAAGCTGAAAAGAAACCGTCATCTCCTGCTGCTCCAGAGGTGAAGCAGAAGCAACCGTTGACGCTCGAAAAGGCATTGATTGTAAAGAAAAATTTATGGGCATGAAAAAAGATGAAACCATAAAAGGACATGGTGATGTAACACATCGTGATGTAACACATCGTGATGTAACGCTCAAGGCTATGAAATGCTGTAAAAATCATGAAAAATATTGTGGTTTTTGGACACTAGAGAGAAATTCTCAGTGAAAAGTAATTTCCAATGGTAAGTGGTAAACATTGAGGTCCGACGAATTACGTGCTATTGAGAACTGACTGTAGATGTAATCACACGGAGGAATAGATTGATTAAAAGGAAAAAGGTGTTATTGCTTTTACTCCACACCAAGACCATGAATCGAACCTGCGATGCTAAGTGGTCTAGCATAGAAGAGTCATCATCACTACTTGCTACGCCAGGATGACATGATGTCATTGCAGACAACTAAGCCAACTGTGACTTAATGTGGTCACGTCCCTCAAATTCGAGTCCCAGTCTCAGCACGAAGTGTGTGCATTGATTTTTATCAGATTTCCTTCAACAGAGACTACATCGCTTGGCAAAGACACGTGTATGAGTGAAGGGAAAAAGCTGGGAAAAACTCCTTTTCATTGACCTGAATGTGCCCATAGCTTGATAGCCTTGTAGCGAACTAGCGACATAAAGCCACTTTCTGCAGGGTGAATACAAGCGTACAAACTGGGACATTGGACTTTATAATTGTAAACTGTTGTGAGCAGCTGCAGTCTTTCTCGGCCTGTTGTTTTATTTAATCTCTAAGTCGTGGCATTAATTTTAATGCTGTAACCTCGCTTGCTTTAGGAGCTGGAAGTTCCTTTCTTCGAGACGAGTGCAAAGTCTGACATAAACGTGCAGAAGATGTTCAGCACCTTGGCAAGGTAAGTATAGTCACACCTACTTCCACCATTGCCATAAGGTATAATGCTTTTCACGGCAAAAGCAGTATGTGAAGGAAGTAGTGCAATGATTGGGTGGTGGAAAATAATGCTTGAAACCCCTGGTGTGTTCTCATAATCACCACAACTGTTCCGCCTTCATGCCGTAGAAAGATAGGTGTTTCCTTGGAGCTTCAGTTTCGACTTTCATTCCTGAAAGAAAGAAGTTTGTCGGGGTCGATCTTAACTCATAGCCCCAGCCATTGACAGAAACGCAACTCTCTAAAGGTTGGATGTGCACATTGCTGTTAGTTTTTGTCCTTCAATTTCGTACAGAGATAAAGAGAAAAATGAGTGTGGTTGGCATGAGAGACAGGTTTCTTGTTGGCCTTTCCATGCAGTCACATCCTGGAGAGGCAGCGCCAACTTCAGACAGCTGAATCTGGAGGCTCGAGCTCAACAGAAATGGAAGACAGCATTCGCCTTGCTCGTATGGAGCAAAACCAAGGGAAGAGTGACGGATGCTGCAGCTAGAAAACAGAAAAAAAACAGCTTGATCTTTTCATTATATCTTCCTTTTTTTTCCTGAAGATTTTACATGGGAGTACCAAACCATCAACCATGCTAGAACAGGATGCAAGAGATTCCCCGCTCATTACAGTACGGAAGACGTAAACAGGAACAGCTCGTTTTGGTCAGCTTGGCCTGCCTTCTCAATATGGCTTCAATGTTGAACTCTGAGCATACTGGTTGTGTTCATTGCTAGTGCTGAGACCTTGCAGGCAGATACTCATCTTTGCTGGTATTCTGCTCAGTCAGATCTCTTGCCCAGTCAGAAACAACAAAGCACGTAGATTTTCACTATAAGGTGTTTCCATAATCTTGAGTGGTCAAGTTGTTGCTTGCCTGGATGCCACAGAAGTGTACAATTGTTTCTGAAGTCGGAAAATTTTGGGGCAATACCTAAGTTGAACAATGGCGAAGGTGCTATAATGCGTGATAAATTTGAGAAAGGGTTTTACCAACCTTTCTGATATTCCGGTAATCGGCCACGGAGTTATGAGCACAAGCCAAGTGGATGAAGGGCAATTTCGTTCACCTTGCAAGAAAGCTTGGTGCGCCAAGGCTGCAGAGCAGGGGAACGGGAAAGGTTGTGGAAGCTGCACTAGCGTTCAAAGTCCGAAACAGACGAAATTGGTGACCTATATTGTTAGCGGACTCGAGAGCTTTTGTCCTGGACAATGTCCGCTTATTGGGATTTTTCCTTTAGAAATTTTCTGTACCTCGGTCAGTCTGTTAGCCATGGCATGCCACAATTCAGGACACAAATGCGTCACACTGAAACCTCATCAGGGAAACGCTGCGTTCGACGTCTCGAATTCAATTTGGAAAAAAACAAATTAAAGAAAAATGTCTACACAGAACTGTTACATACGTGGATGTTTCCCACCTGTCCCCCCGCCTCGAAAACTTGCCTCACGTGCAATCCCCAAATCAGGCCTGGCCATGGCCAAATGGCCGCTAGCCTGCAATGTTACCTAGCAAAGACGCGATTACAGGTGGCCGTGCGTCAGTAGCGAAAACTCCGGGCTACTACATACGGTTCTCCTAATGCAGTTCGAATGATCCTGAAAATCTCGCCCGCACGTAAGGAAACAACAGAAATGATCAGGTTCCCGGACGCATCTTGACGATTTGCGTTGGAGTGTTAACGTGTTCCCTGAGGGGATAGTGCTGACTAAGGAGAGAGTTTGGACAGATATCTAAATGAAACTGTGACAGGGAGACAGGATGAGCGAGGAAGTAAGTTAGATGTGGAACATGTCTCCCGCAATGCGAAGGTTAAATGCACAACGGGGCTTGAGCGGCATGTCTCTAAAAAAAAAAATACTGAGTGCAAGTGCGATTTAGGTGCAACTAATAGTAGGTTCAGACCAAGAGACCAATTTCCAGGTCCGTCTTCACGCCATATTGAGGGAAGGCCGAAGATGCCTTGTGGCCATTGAAAAGGACGCAAAATATCGGAGCGTTTCAAGCATGGTTCATCTTTCTTGCCATTTTGTCTGTCTCTGTTCTTTCGTTACAGTAAGTAGGATATTGTGCTCATGACAGCTGTGACCTCGTCTTGTCTGAAGGCCTAGACCGAGGTCGATGGACAAAAGAGGTATATTTTCCTTCCTACACAGGCCGGGGAGGCCGGCCTGGAAAATTTCATCATGGAAAAATTCTGTTAAAATTTTAGTTCAGTAAGTGCCTGCGCACGCGACGGACGGAAGTGGCAAGCTGGCGCAACAACAGTGAACCGCAACAAGGCCAGATTTTTGCGGAAATATAATACACACGATACGGAGAGAACGTTGCAGCTCTGTTCTCGTCTGATCCTGACGAAGGCCGGCTATGACCGCGCTAACAGCCTTGATAGGCAACACCTGTTCCATTGCCATCAATACGCCCAGGCGACGGAGGCGATAGAACTTGGACCGTTCCCACAGTCACCCGTGGAAGCAAGCATGCTTGAACGTCTCTTGCGCAAGAATGACAGTTCTCCCTCACGCTGAAGGATCAAGGACCAAGGGTGGTATGTCTTCGAGCAGAGGGCGTGTCTCCGCCATCACTTTTGTGTTGTTCGGAGTCAGCGTGCACCTCGCGCTTTTCGAAAGGGCGTTATCAGCAGCTGAGCGCTACACTCCGTACGGGAGTAGGCCGGGTTGTGTGGATGCGTGCGACTTCTTTCCTGAGGAGCGCAGGTGCAAGTCGATCGAGCACCAGATTCGCGACTTCCAGATTCACGCTCACATGCCCGGAGACATTGAGTTTCTTACGTTGCTTCCCCTGCATCGCGGCGTCGACAAAAACATCAGGTGCACCGATTTCGACGGCCTTCGAGCCTTGGAAAGGATTGAAGCTGTTCGCGTAGCCACCAAGATTATCACCGAAAAAGCTCTCTTGGGAGGGTGGACTGTCGGAGCTGATATCTATGACACGTGCTCGTCAGCCCATGTGATCCAATATTCTAGCATCAAGCCAATTTTGGAGTTCGACATCTATCCGTGTCACGGTCACAGTCAAAAGGAGCAGTGTCCGACAATACCAGATGACCCTGTTCCGGCATTCTCCGCTGGATCGTCAGAGAGTGACGTGACGTCTAGACCTACCGTCACGTCTCCTCCTAGAGGCTCAGCCTATGCACAAGCGAGCACTGACGGAGCTCCTCATTCACAAGCCGGAGTCTGCCTTTCTCCTCACTATCACGCGGAACGGCGTCCGGGAGGTGTTAGAAACCTCATCATTGGTCTCAAGTCTAGCGAGACAGCTTTGGGCGCAGAACCCTATTTCTATTCATTAGAAATTCCTCAACTCAGCTACGGTGCTGATTCGCCAAAGCTGAGCAGCGACAATGATTCAACTTTCTTCCGGACTGTTCCTATGGTTCACTTCCAAGCCCAGGCTGTAGCTGACCTTTTGTTTGAGCTGGGCTGGAGTCATATAGCAGTTTTTGCATCTGAGGATGACTACGGCAACAGCATGTTGGAGAGCTTGGTCTTGCGGCTGAAAACGACTGTTTCTGGTGTGGGGATTGCGTGTCGTGCGGCCATTTATGGTGCCTTCACTAAAGAAGACAGTGAAAGGATCTCTTTTCTTTTACGAAATGTTTTGAAGATGAAACTTAGACTGATTGTTTTGGTGGCTTCGGAAGACCATGCCCTGTCATTCTTGCGCTTGGCAGCGAAACTTGGCATGACCCAACACGCTTGGCTCGGCACGCAAAAATGGACACTGTCTCCACATTTGCTAGCTGACAAATCCCTGAGAAAACTACTCGGAGGGCGAGTTTTGAGCATTTCTCCAGCACCTCCAAAGGACAGTTATACTCACAGGAAGTGGCCAGAGATTAAGAGACACTTGCAACACCGCTTCGTCCATACAGTCCCCACGCCTGGACATTTGAGCAACAACCCATGGCTGAAGAAGATTTGGGAAGAGCATTTTCGATGTTCCATAACTCGGGAGTCAAGCCTGGCTTCCGGTCACCACTTGAAGATGCTGAAGAACAACAGCTATGCCTGTCTTTTGTACAGAGACCTGCCGTACGACAGTGAAATTCTCAAGCTGAATAAGACAATCTGCAGATATGATTTACGGCTCGGCAAAGAGCTGTTCCTTTTCGACGAAGCACGATTCTTAATACACACATTCTTCAAAGCAACTGAAATGGCCAGTTTAATTTTGAACGACACATGTTGTGAGGAGAAACAAGTGCACAGCGACAGTCAAACTGAACCAGGAGATAGTGATGCTTGCGATATCTTCAGCTCTCCCATTGCTGACCACAATCGCAAAAGCATCAAAGCTCGGGCACAGCTGTCTTGCCACCTCACTGATAAAATGTACAAAACGCTCACTAAGATGAAACTCACCGGCGCAGATCCTGACCAGGTGGCGTTCTCTATTGTGCGACTGAACTTCACTGCTGAAGACCTCCACGCTCACTTTCACAACGAAGTCGGCTTCTGGTCCCCAGCGGACGGGATTCATTGGCTACAACCTGGGAAAATCCCCGGTGTCTTTGTTGGCACTGACAAAACTTCAGTTTGCTCAAAGAGCCCATGTCCATTCGGATGGGAGATTATTTTCTCAAAGAATGACATCACCACCGGGCAGAGTTGCTGGCAGTGCCGTAAATGCACAGGAAACAAGGTGGGAGAAAACAACTCGACAGGTCGATGTCACGTGTGCGAGAAAGGTTTCTGGCCAAACGACAACCAAACGAAATGTGAGAAGCTAGTGCCGAAGTTTTACACAGCATGGAACTTGAGCTGGACTTTGACGGTGGCATGCTGTAGTGTAGCGTTTGGTCTCCTAGCCCTGGCCGCAGCAGTTTATCACTTTGAGAGGTTGAACTTCGACAAAGCTGTCCTGCTCACGCAAGCGGTGGCATTGTTCGTCAACACTCTTGTTCTCCTTACTCCTTCAGATACAGCTTGTATCCTCCAGCTTTTCCTCCTCTGGCTGTGGCCAGCCGGTCTAAATGCTGGCTGTCTCCTAATCAAACTAAATGAGGTTCGTGTCTTCATCTCTTCAGTCAACCTTGCACCAAGGAAGATGCGTACTCTTGGACGGCTAGGAAAGGTTTTGATGTTCACTGGCCTAACTGTCACCACAGCTCTTTTTTTGACAATTTGGGCTGCCACCTTGACTCCCGGAAGAGAAGTTGTGTACACAGTTGAAGGGACAGCTGAACTTCAATGCAGCACATCGAATGGATTCTTAATAGCTTACTACACTCTCACCCTGGCTGTGTTTGTTGTCACCACTATCTTTGCTTTTCAAACGCGAAAAGCTGACAGAGAGTCGAGTGAATCCAAGTGCGTTTTTGCCGCCTCTTTCCTCACGGCTCTCTTGTGGACGTTCTTCCTGCCTGCAACGTACATCTTGGATTCAGTGCATCCCTCCATTCTCGCAGCTCTCGTCATTCTCCTTCAACATATTGTCCTGCAGCTGTGTCTCTTTGCCCGGCCGGTCTATCGAACGATACTCGCTTGTGTATTGAAGTCCCCGGGTGAGCAAGGTGTTCAAGAGATTTCTTTGCAAATGTCAGAGCAACGAACCTCAATTTCCCAAAGCAAACGTGCACAAAGTCAAACTCCCTCAAATAGCGAACCACATGCAAGTGATCGTCCTTCCCTTGAGCGCCCGAGCCAAGAGTCAACAGCCAGTGATTGCACGAACACCAGGTGCTCTGAAGCAAAGGAACCTCTTGGTGAGAACTTGAATGAAGAGCTGATGAACGGCGATGGAAGAACATTTCCACGAGATATACACAAGGTGGATACGTCCACCTTCAAGGACGCTGGAGAAGGCAATTCCAGATATCAACCTGCTTTACCCAGTTAGTCTAGTGTTATGACTTGGGACAGTTGATTTCAAAACTATGCGCTCGATGTCAACACTTTGCACAAAGGCATTTGCTTCCAGCAGGCGATGTCAGTGTTTATGAGCTCAAGTCAAAGTATGTGTGAATGCTGGCTAATACATCACTTTGGATGCCAACTTAGCAAATGCTCATATTTCTTTTTTTTCTTTTTGAAGTTGAAATTTGGTACCTGTATCCATGCTATAGCGTTTTTTTTTCTAGCCAGCTGTCAGGTGCATAAGTGAAAGATAAAATCTCCTCGCAGAATTGCTGATTGCCACTGAGAGGGAGAATTCAAGACGATTGCTGCTTGTAACATGATCATTATTATTGCATGATGCATCTTTGATCAGGCATGCTTTCTATGTGAGCTTGAAACCAATTAGCCATGGAAATATTTCTGCTCTCAACAATGAGATTTTAGTTCAAAAAAGAACGATCGATTTCCCAATTAAGATGTTAAACTCTGCTTGGTCTCTCTCTCTCTCTCTCTCTCTCTCTCTCTCCCTCTCATTCAATACTACAGTAATTAGACATGTCTTCAAGTCTTCGAGCAATGGGCAGTTGGTACAGGTTGGCAGTAAAACAACTTGCCATCATTTGGAGAGACCCCTGCGATCAAAATCTGCTGAACAGTTCCAGCCCAAATGTAAGCCTGGACCTTCCCCGACAGGACTCCAGCGCTAGCCGTCACACCTCTTGCACAAAATAAAATGGCCTATCAGGCACACAGTTCTATAATCAACATCACCCTGTCGTGAAAAGACACAGAAAAAGCACAAATCTTCCATCCTGAAGACTCCTTCAAAAACACGTGACGCCAGTCAAAGTGGTTAGCAACCTGATACGTTCATTTTCACTCTTTTAAGCTCGCTCATTCCAAACACAAGACAAGGAGATTGTTTGATAGTGGTTCTTTTCACAAGAAACTGTACAGTTAGAGGGTAACAGAAGGGTGTGTGTGCACACGCAGGTACTAGGGCGTTCACCAGCAAGCAAGGACAATATGTCATGTGTTAGCCCAACTTGCCAGTCTAAGGAGTCTGGATGGGAAGAAGAGACCTTATAGAGACAGAAAAAGAGAGAGAAGCAGAAGTAGAAGGGTGCGCTTGGAAAGGATCGGAACAAGGCTACACATTCCCACCAGCAGAGAGTGAGGGTGAGAAGACTTGATCACCCAGACCTCTGTCAGTAATCGGCTTGATGAGTTCAGGTGTCGCCAGCAACACAGACTGGCCTGCAATTCGACACACAAAAAGGAGAACACAAGCCCATTAGTACACCAAACAAACACCCACCATATACTAACCAGTGCACAGTGTGTGCACAGTGAGCACAGCGTCAATCCACAAAAAAGAAAAAAAAATCCTCCTCCCCTGAACATGATACTTGACATCTACACATAAAAAAGAACACTCTCCGCACTATCGCTACTTTTCGTGAATTTTAGCTGTTAATTTTCAAAGAACATATCTAAACTCGGCACACGTTACGAGCTGAAAGAAACCTAAGACATTGGCAAGTGAAGGTAAGTCCTTGACAAGAAAAAGAAAGACAGAAAACGGACGACAAAAGAATGGCCAGCAACACTTCCCTTTTCACATACTCTAAGTGACCACAGATGTAAGAGCTAGGCTCAGGAAACCAAAAGAAGGAAGAACTTTAAGAAAGTCACCTTGTCTGAAATTGACTGCAGGCAGAATTGAATAAAAAAGAAGAAAACCAAGCGAGGGAAGATGCGGTCGGTGTGCCTACCTTGCAAATACTGCTGCTCGCAAAACTTCGGCACATCAGAGAAGGTCATAGCGTACTGGCGTGACAACAAGAAGGAAAGGAAGGCAATTCATAGAGATTAGCCCATGTCGACTTCATATCAAGAGCAGGCAATGTGTAAAAGCTGACCTGCTCTAGATGCAATAAACAACAAATCTGAACCAATGGGCAGGAATGAATTTCGAAGTGAAAGACTGGGGAAGTGAACTTCGAACCACCGAAGTTGAACAAAACAAAAAAAAAGGGAGCGAAGTAAGGAAAACGAAGGGAAGAATAAAGAGAGAGAGAGAGACAAGAGGCTTAAGGAGAGCTTGAGACATCGACTGGGTTTAAGGAGAGCTTGAGACATCGCTGAAGTCTTGGCCTACCTTGAAGCAGGTTTCAGCGTAGTAGTGTCTCAGATCAGTTCCAACAACTTCCTCCAAGAAGCGGCGCAGCGGCAGAATGTGACCCACGGGTGCGTCCCTGTCAAGGAATACAGGAAAGAGGAAAGACTTCTTGAAGTAGTCTGGGCACGCAAAGAATCAAGGAAGACAACACCCATCACCAGGAACTGCCATGGGGGCAGTGGCAACTTTAGCACATGAACATATGGGATGTCAAAAAAAAAATCATAACGCATGTAGCCGCGAGACGCAAACTACATGCGTAGATCTACATGTATGCGCTATACCATGCATGCTTATGTGAGGATGATCTACATGTATGCGCTATGCCATGCATCCTAATGTGAGTAGGATCTACGCGTATGTGCTATGCCATGCATGCTCATGTGAGGATGATCTACATGCATGTGCTATGCCATGCATGCTCATGCGAGGATGATCTACATGTATGCGCTATGCCATGCATCCTAATGTGAGTAGGATCTACACGTATGTGCTATGCCATGCATGCGTATGTGAGTATGATCTACATATATGTGCTATGCCATGCATGCTTATATGAGTACTAGCTGAGTACCCGTCTTGCGGACAGGTCATGCTTTGCATAAAATGAGCGGACCGCAGTCCAGCACGACACCGTCATCCAAGAGGTGCACTTCTAACTGATCTTAGTCCATAGGTGGGGCTGCGCCGCCAGCCGCGCAGTCCCCGGTCCAAAAATGGCGTCCCCCGTGCATGTGCGATCTCTAGGTGAATGGCTGTTGTGACTGGGACTGCGACAAAGTTAGCTGCCTATACCTTTGTATACGGCGGGGTGGTGGTGTCTTCTTTCCGCAGGAAGAAGAGCTCGGCGAAAGTTTGTTCTTTCTCTAAAACCTTCCTCGGAACACACTCGGGAGACGTGGAAAGTTTGGCGCCGATCGGTGCCGGCGTTTCGGAACGTGTAGCACACAAATAGACTCACAACTTCAGAAGTATATACAAGATGGTCTACATGTATGTGCTATGCCGTGCATGCTTGGTTGAGTATGATCTACATGTATTTACTATGCCATGCATGCTTGTGCTAGTATGGTCTATATGTATGTGCTATGCCATGCATGCTTGTGTGAGTATGGTCTATATGTATGTGCTATGCCATGCATGCTTGTGTGAGTATGGTCTACACGTACGTGAGCATGTACTCGCTATACGCACTAGCTCGAGGTCCGGATTTAAGGACTATGTGCCATAGGAATTTGAGTGCCATAAGCAAAGTATTGGCCGATCATCATGACCATGAGGCCTCGAAAAAAAGCGAATGGGCTCGACTCAGCAGCGCTGATCAGGCTTGTTTCTTATGTTACACACAGCCAAAGCTCGTGTCAATCAACGAAGAAGAGCTCAGAGAAGGTTCATTTGGTGAACCATCCTTGTGAGGTGTGCACCAATCTGGCACGCACACACAGGAAGACGACCCCTTGCCGGGCCGTTGAGATCAACCGTTGGGTGCATTGACATCATGACCCAAAAAACAATGTTCATCATGAACTAGCACCTTTACAACTCACCAGGAAGTTTTACAACTCACCAGGAAGTTTTACAACTCACCAGGAAGTTTTACAACTCACCAGGAAGTTATACAACTCACCAGGAAGTTTTACAACTCACCAGGAAGTTTTACAACTCACCAGGAAGTTTTACAACTCACCAGGAAG
>JAOWAR010110090.1:0-12118 GCA_028571005.1 Clathrina lutea | reverse complement strand
TGATTGATTCTTAGGAATTAAAGTTCTCGGCAACTGATGAATCGTGTCAATTATTGATTGATCCTCAGGAATTAATGTTGTCAGCAACCTGGCAAATCATGTCAATCACTAATTGATTCTTAGGAACTAAGGCAGGACCCTAACCCTGCCAGATTTGGCCTTTTCGTTTTTTCTATCGTTTCTGAAAGTAGGTAAAGCATCGATCTGTCTGGTGGAAACTGCGTTTGAAAATTCGAAGAGAAAATTGGGGGAAAAAAATGCGACTGAACATCTCGATTGTCGGCAGGCTGACACGGCTCTGCGTTGGTATCCCGTGGCTGCGCCTCTGGTTTGATCATGGCGTGAAAGCTAGCTGTAGGTGTGTGTGCTGACCGGTCATGTGTGCGTTATGTGACCCAAGACTGGATGACATTATCAAGCGCTGAAGGGTGCCAGGCAGCACTAATTGGGCTGAGCTGGCTTCGGCCACCAAACAAAGAATTGGCTGTTTCGAAGCATACGTTTTGTGCTCCTTCCCCAGAGTTTGTCTCAACATCCGCTTGGGCTAGTGCGATGCAACTTAGCATGTGGAATCTTCATGCCCTTGGCTACAAAGCTGTGCTGGCAATTTAATTATTTCTGTCTCACTTTCGAATGACGCGTTGCGAACTAGCTCCAACTCGGCAAAAAGTGAAGGAAAGAAAAACAAAAGTCTGTAGCACGGTTTTGTAGACAGGCTCACGGCCTCTCAGAATCAGCAAGCAGATTTGTCCTGGTGTGAGCAAAAGTCGCAATCAACTTCTCAGAGTATACACCTGTTTTCGGTTTTGTTCACTTCATGCCCTCTCCGAAAGCTCCAGGGGTTCCAAAATAGTTTTAAAGTACTTCATTTTACGTGGTCTTTTAGAGGAAAAAAAGCTAAGTGGTATCTTTTCTGGTTATGAAAAAATGGTCAAGGGATAGGGTCCTGCCTTAATATTGTCTGCAACTGATAAATCGTGTTAATCATTGATTGATTCTTAGGAATTAAAGTTCTCAGCAACCTGGCAAGTTGTGCTTAAGGCTTATGCCGACTTTTGCTTTCTTCCAGCAGAAGCACGATTCCAGACACAGTCCTGAGCGTCAGCCAGACAGGCAGCGGTACGATGATTCGAGCCGAAGAAGAAAAAATATCGACTCAGAGAGAATTTCGTCAGGTGATAGACGAAGGTGGCATGGAGACAGTAGTCATGGGGACAGAGATTCTTACAGACAAAGGCCCTCGGGTCATCATCATGGAGACCGACGTGGTGACAGGTCACCCAAACACCATCATGATAGCCATCGTTGTGATGACAGACGACACAATGACGAAGGAAGGCATCACTCTGGCCATTCATCTCACCACAGAGAGGATCAACATGACAGGCGTCGCCATCACGACAGGCATGATAGAGAGCGACGTGATCGGCGAAGATAACGTTCCAGTTGACATAGTGATTTTGAAGAAGGGCATTTTCTCTCTCTCACACACACACGCGCGCACATTCACATACATACACACACACACGCGCGCAAACACACACACACGCACCTTTCTTTTTCATTATGACACACGCACACGCACTCACGCACGCACGCACGCACACACACATGCATATACATACATACACGCATGCGTGCGTACACAATTATCACAGGTTGGTGTGTGTTGCAAGATCATAGTACAGACTCGAAAAGCAAACTGCCAGCCTTGTTGAGGCTGTCTGATTGGCTCACGTCATCATTCTCTCATCTTTGTTGAAGCTGTCTGATTTGCTCATGTCATCGTTCTCTGATCTTTGTTGAAGCTGTCTGATTGGCTCATGTCATCGTTCTCTCATCTTTGTTGACGCTGTCTGATTTGCTCATGTCATCGTTCTCTCGTCTTTGTTGTCAATAAATATCCAAAGTCCGCATTTTGTGTTCATCATATGTTTGTGGAAGTTATTTGAAGGAATCGGGTAGAAGCATGTCTTTTTTGCATAAGATAATGGTTTATGGATAGGGAACCCATTTTCAAGGCACACCAAGACAGAGGACAACAATAACGAAATTGTTGCATTGCTGTATGTTCTAGCAATTTTTTCTCTTACATGTATGTACAGTGGCGGACTGCCAGGCTTGGTTGCATGCACTTTCTGGATTGGAGGGGAGAAAGAAACATGGTAGGAGGATGGTTCATGGTATTGTACTTGGAGCTTTGTACTAAGATATGTGTGGAGCAGATGCGTGCTATCAACACTGGAGCTTTGTACTGAGAGATATGTGTGGAGTAGCTGTATGCTATGAACACTGTGGGGCTATGTGCTGGTAGATATGTGTGGAGTGGCTGTATGCTATCAACACTGTAGGGAATTTCTGCTGGTGGAACTAAATGAGCAAGGCAGCATTTTGGCGGCAATGTGAGGTACCAATAACGTTGAACAGGTTGTGAGGTACTGATAGCGTTGAACAGGTTGTGTTAGGCTGGCTACGCAGACAGAAACTCGGAGCAACAAAAAGAAAATCACTTGATGAATAGCTGTTCCAAAGAGTAGGGCTAGATGTTTTGCCTGTGTGAAAATATTTATAATGGTTGCTTTATGAATTTAAGTGTACGCAATGCGATAAGGCTTGCCAGGTCGAAGTTCACCCGTCATACGTGCTCTTCCGCCCATTCCTGTCATGATCCCAGGACCTCGCGGCACAGCTGTGATGCTATCTCTTCGCGCAACTTTCGCATGCATCTGACGAACATCAACAGCGAGGACATCCGGTGCAGACATTTTCCGTTCCTTCCTACCTTTCCTCACTCTTGAGAAAATGCTGGTCTTGACTTCATTCTGGACATCGGAGGTCGACGCAGACTTCGCCACTCGTCTGTGTGACTGGGGTCCGTAAACCTCTTCAGGGGTAAGAACTCCGTGTGTGTAGCGTATGTCTTCGTCAGTGTAGGATGTTCGCGACGGCCCGCTTCTTAGCAGATAGCCAGAGGCAGCATGGCTAACCATATGCTGCTTCGCCAAGCCAGGTGGCAGACCATTGGAAAGAACAGGGATTCTAGCTATAGCCGTGGGATGGGTATACTGAGCATGAGGTGAAGCGCCATGTGAGAATCTGTAGCCGCCATACTCCGCTGCTTCCTCTTCCTCCTCTTCCTCCTCCTCATCCTCTTCTCCGTCTGCTTGAAACGAGGGAGCACTGGAGCGCCCTGCCATTGGAGCAATTGGGATGAGACGCTGTTGATGTTTAACTACTCGAACCTTTCCTTGATGAGGTGCTGAAGGAACTGGTGCTGGCATGATTAGCTGGCTGTCACCAATGGTCAGCCGAAACGGACTGTTAGGGACATGCTGACCAGACCAAAGGATGCTGATCTCATAGGTGCCTGGTTTGGTCGGGGTGTACATGGCATGCAGGAGACGTGCGTCGTTGCCATCTTTGACCACTTCGATGTTGAAGCCACCCTTCACACCGTGCATGCGTACTCGTAACTCTCCCAAGCCTGCACCGTGCGTCCTGATGACGAAGTGAGCTGGTCGACCCACCGGCACGCCACTGACCAGGCCCTGACCTTCAGCAATCACCATGCCAGCGTTGGGCTTAGGGTAGACACGAACTCGAAACGGGGATCCTGGGATTGGGATGCTCCCCCACTTGACATTGACGATGTAGTGTCCAGGAGCTTTTGTCTCCACCTGAACAACATGTCTTGTCCTCTCTTCGTCAGCGATGTATGCTCGAGCTGTTCCACCATCTGGGCCCACGGCCTTGACAGTGAGTCGGCCGTAGCCTGCATTCTTTGTGGTGACTGTGAACTGCAGAGGGTGACCACACACGCTGGTTGATCGGGGCTCTAAGCAGCCTCCAGACGCAACGCAGTTCTCAGGACGAGGTCTTGGGAAGACTGTGATTTTGAACGGGGATCCTGCAATGTGTTGGTTGCGGTGCTTAATTGAAGCGATGAATGCACCGGTGCTGGGAGCCATGTAGTTCACAATGTAGTTGCCATCACCTTGGTCACGAACGTCAAACTCAGCTTTGCTGCCCTGCAACGCATTTTCGATAATGACCTCTATGTCTCCCTTCTGAAAAAGGCCTGGCTCGGGTGCACTGATACTGAAGGCCGAAGGCATCATAGAAAAGGCTCTGGACAGACCGTTGCCTGAGGCAACAACTGCACTGCTCTCAATCGCTTCACTGACGTTGACTGTGAACGGTGAGCTAGGAATGTGCTGACCGCTCCACCGAACGCTGACTTTGTACTGGCCAGCCTTTGGAGGGTCTAAGCGCACTGTCTTAGATGCTTCCCCATCATCGGCGAGAAATGTACGTACAGTGTTGCCGTCGGGGCCTTGGGCGTTGATGGTCAGAGCGCCATGCCCAGCGCCGTGGGTGCTCACCACAAACTCGGTCGCCTTTCCAGCCGTTGCTTCGCCGTTAAGAGCTGGGCCATAGGCATGGCATCGTTCTGCCATGGGAGGAAGATAGACTTGGACCAGGAATGGTGATCCTGGCACATCTTCATCTCGGAGGAGAATGCTGACTTGGTACTCCCCAATGCTGGGTGCCATGTACGTCAGGGTGTAAGTGCCGTCACCACGATCTGCAACTGCGATGCTGGTGTGCCCGTCAGGTCCCACCACGGTGCAGGAAAGTTCACCTGACTCAAACAGCCTGGCTCGGTCAGCCGTCACAGTGACAGTGGCTTGCTGCATGACAAACGCCTCGCGCAGGCCCTGACCACTCACGGACAGCTTGTTCAATGTCAGACAATCGTCCACATGCAGCTCGAATGGAGAGCCAGGGATGTGCTCTCCTGACCAGCAGCAATGAATCATGTAAACCCCGCTGGTTTGCGGTGTGTCAAGGCGTACAGAGTATCGACCTTCACCCTCTTCGCTGGTGAAGGCTCGCAGCGTCTCGCCGTTCTTGCTGGCAGCTCTCACACCGAGCTGCCCTTCACCAGCTGCAGCCGAGTCCACAGTAAACTCGACGACTTCTCCTGTACGTATGACCGTACCTGGCTCCAGATATTTTCCAAATGCTCTGCACTTGTCTGCCTTGGGCTTGGCGTGTACAGTCACTGGAAATGGTGAGCCAGGCAGGTGCAGGCCATTGTACTGCACTGCGATGCTGTAGGTCTCAGGAGTTGAGGCTGTATACATGACATCATAGATGCCATTGCCATTGTCCTTGACGGCGACTCCTGCCACAGCTGCTGTGCTCTTCACTGTGATGCGCAGCTTGCCCTTGTCAAAGAGGCCTGCTTCCACTGCGTTGACCGTGAAGTGCGCCTTGGTGTCAACCACTGCATTCTTCAAGCCATGACCATAAACCTTCAGAAAAAAAAACAAGAAGCAGAGAAGAATACTGTACTCTTTCAAGCACCTTAAAAATACCCATTAACCCCTTCAGTGCTCAATTGCACCGGTATGCGGATATGTTTTTTTTTTTCATGTCATGCTGGGCAGCTTGAGTCTGAGAAAAAAAACCCTCCAATTTGCTGCCACCATTCTGAAAAGTGTGAAGTTATTTTATGGTGTTTGCATATTTTTATCTGTGAAAATTCAGGCAAGCTTTTTACAGTCTTCATTTGTTGATGGTTACCTTTGCCTGTCACAGTCAGCTGTGATTAAATTTGATGGTGGTTTGGCTCATGATGTGGGTTAGGGAATTCTCCTTTCGTCTTTCGTTTTGGTGCACAGGGTGGCAGATGCGGCAGCGCAGTCACCATGCACAGATTCAGTCAAGTCTCCTCTTGCTTTCAGGATGTAACCTCTCTCTTTCGCCACAGCCCTCTCTAAATCATTCGCCTATGCAAACATACAACAGTGTGTAGAGCGAGCCCTGCTCAAGCCCAAAAGCATGTCCAATGCTGGGTGTGTCATACTTTTCCTGTATAGATGCGAAGAAGAATTGACTCTTTTGTCTTAAAGGTCTTCTTTTGATACTATTTGAGGGATTTCGTTTTTGTCCTCTATCACCCTGTCGCACACGGCAGCTACATGTACCCCAAATGGGCCATGATGGCCACAGGATGGGACAGGATGAACAACTAAAGAAAATGAAATATTTTGCGCTGACTCTCGATACCGAAACTATGAACCCTCCGTCCGCCTTTGCCGCAACCTTTGACCAACGGTCAGGAAAGGGAAAAAAACAGGAAGTTGCGACGTGATGGCATGGAAAGTCAATGTCTGATCCCATGACAACTTCAAACCCAGACCCTCATCGCTCACACCAGGAGCGGCTAGACTAAGGCAAAGAGGGCCTAGGGAAACTGCCATTTTGGACATGCACAGTTGAAATAATCAGATAAGTAACGAATAGAAAAAGGCGTATTTCGACAGGAAAAAGCGAGTTCGCTTTCGAATCATTACCCACATGCCACTGTCGCCGGTCCGTCAGTGCTTATGTGAATGCCTTCACAAAGACTGCAAGTGTATGTCAGCACAGTTACCCACATGCCACCATCGCTGGTCCGTCAGTGCTTATGTGAATGCCTTCGCAAAGACTGAAAGTGTATGTCAGCATGGTCGGAGATCAAGTGAAAATTCTCCAAGAAAAGGTGAACCATCTAACTTTTTTTCTTTTGCTTCCACCGAGTGTCAGACCGGATTCGATCCTGCAGCAGTACGGTACCTAGCCAACAGACCGGATTCCATCCTGCAGCGCAACGGTACCTAGCCAACAGACCGGATTCCATCCTGCAGCGGAACAGTACCTAGCCTACAGACCGGGTTCCATCCTGCAGCGCAACGATACCTAGCCGACAGACCGGATTCCATCCTGCAGCTGAACAGTACCTAGCCAACTGACCGTATTCCATCCTGCAGCGGAACGGTACCTAGCCAACAGAAATCTCAACATCAGCTGCTCCAGAAACTAAAAAAAAAAGTCAGTGTGTTCGCAAGCTTTGGTTGTTCCTTAGGAGTAGTGTACTTTAGAATGCACTCCCCTCGCCTTTCCATATGACCCAGTCAAACCCTCGGACAATTATGCACCACAAATCGACTTGCCACCATCAGAGCACAAGACATAAGGATCGTAACAACCTGAGTCTGAAATTAAAGAAAAAAAAGAAAAAAAAGATGAAGCTTACGGTTCACCAAGCCGCGGCTGGTACTTTCATTGTCTCAGCCATAACAAGCCGCAGCTGGTACTTTCATTGTCTCAGCCATAACATGCCTCTTTGACATCGATCTCCATTAGACCTTTTCAAACCACTGATAAACACACCTATACCTGATGATGAGGACAACTAGAACGATGACTTGCCATGAGAAGTTGACTCCTGTCCAATCCCTTTGAAGGATGATAACCAGAGCCTAGGCATGATCATGAAGACGACCTGCACCATTACACATTCATCATGTTCGATGGGCATGCAAAACGAGGTAGGCAATCATGTTTCGTCATGTTGCATGGTAACAGCAGCAGAGTCAAGTGCCAAGACAAGTACAGATCAACGTGGATAAAATGCTAAAATTCTTTCGTTTTCTTTTCTTGCAATTCGCAGTCCAAGACAGCATCTTTATGATTTGCTACCCAGCTGGTGGGTAGTGACGTAACATCAACATGGAAGCTTCCCCAGGCCTTCTTCAAGGCGGAAGTCAGAGTGCAGGAGATGAGGATCTGGGTTCGAGGCTAATCCCATGATCATGGCAGTGATGTGGCATAAGCTGCCCATGGTAACAGTACACATCATAATCAATCAAAAATGATGTTGGCTAAAAATTATGTTGGCCAAGGATAAAAATAAAGTACACGTGCTCAGCACCCGCAAAATGTTGCGGGTTCTGAGTATGCGCACGGTACCTACATCAAGCCCTAGGTTCGGTCAGCCAGCCTGCGCAACCAGACTATGGTCTGGGTTTTAGGCTAAGGCACTAATGTTCTCTGATGTGATTTTGATTGTGGGATAACCACGATGGTGGTACAAGCCAGATTGGCTGGCCAGTCACGTGCCCATGGGGCCCATGGTTGTGGATTTGTATGTGCATGTAATACTTTGCAGCAATGGCAGCCACATGGCATACCAGCTGTGGTGCAATCGCTCGGTGCCTGTGTAAACATCTTCAATGCGCTCTCTTGTTGCTATGGCCCGCACTTTTCGAGCTATTGTTTGAAAGGTGGCGAAGAGACCTTTCCGGCAATGCCCTACACATGCTGATCAATGACAAGGCTTTTCCTCTGGTTTGCTGTCAGAAATGCTTCATACAAGCAAAGATTCTTCTTCCCTCTCTTCCTTTTTGAGCCTGTTCCTTTTTTTGTCTATTTTCCAATTAATACACCGAGTAAAGCACATGCAGGCAACTGCAATTCCATGTCTGAACTGCTTTCTTAAACTAGTTCAGACATGAAGTTGTCCATGTGTCCAGTTTACTCGGTGTTTTAGCTTTCCTATCTCAACATTCCTTGTTTATTTTTCCAATTCACAGAAATCAAGGAACATATGTCCCTTGAGCGGTAATCCGAGACTTTGTCGCCAAGGTATGAAGTCAATACAGACAGGACCAGCTCATAGCTGTCAAAAACTGAATTTTTCATCTGGCAGCTTGCCAGCGTGCGGCCGGTCCAATCAGCCTTACCAAGCAGCTTTGAAACCACACCAGTTTCTACATATACACCCCAAACTCAGTGAGAACTCGCACACCTGCCCATGACTTGTGATGTCAGCGTGCTCATGTAGCATTTAGTGCCAAATTGTGGGGCAACAGGTGGCCAGTATGAACATGGCCCAGGTATCAATTTACTCAAGAGCAAGTTCTCACTCACCTGCATCTGCTGAGGAGTCAAGCGGCTGGCAACGTTTACTGTAAACGGCGATCCTGAAACTTGCTCACCGCCCCACTTCACATCAATAGTGTATGATCCAGGAAGACCAGTGTCAATCCGAACGGAGTGTTGTGTGTTGTCGTCTTTAGCCATGAAGACACGCGCTGCCTTGCCCCCGGGCCCTGTGGCTGTCACTTTGAGGATACCATGTCCTGCGTTTTTGGTAGAGACCGTGAGCTCAAGTGGGTCTCCTGCGACGTTTTCTGCGCTGGGCTGTAAACAGCTGCCGGAAACAGCACACTTTGTAGCGTCAGGACGAGCCTGTACAACAGACTGGAAAGGAGAGCCTGGGGCGTGCTCCCCACCATAGAAGACGTTGATCAGGTACTGTCCGCTGGAGGGAGCCACATACGTAATGGTGTAGTTACCGTCGCCAACGTCCGTGATGTCGACGGCTGCCTCATCTTGCACAGCTTGAACTTCGACCTGAAGCTGTCCATCATCCGTCAGACCAGGCTTACCAGCAGACAGGCAGAATTCAGCTGGGCTGAGCACAGTGGCCTGCTTCAGTCCGGAGCCAGATGCGGTGATCTGCGAGAGAAGTACCCGGCCTTGGATCTGTACTTTGCATGGTGATGTGGGAAGCGGCGCACCACCCCACTCCATGTCGATGTAATGGGAGCCTACTTCCCAAGGTGTGAACGAGATGTCATATGTCCCGTCACCATTGTCTCGAGTTGATGCGGAATAGGTTGACTTGGGTCCGCGTGGCCGCACCGACAGAGAGCCGTCGCCTCCTTCTTTGGCTTGAATAGTGAACTGAACTGGTTCACCGAGTTTGCCCACTTGTAGCAGGCCTGGACCGTAGGCCGAGCAACGTGAAGCATCACAGACCTTGATGTCGAAGGGACACTGTGGGATTTGCTCACCAGCCCACTTTGCATCCACCTCAAGCGTTCCAACATGCGACGGCATGAAGCTGACACCAAAAACGCCTTCTGAAGTGGCACCTTCATGTTTGACAGAGCATGGTATGAGGCCCCCCACTGCATTTTGGGCCTTGACTTGCAGTGGGGCGGTGACGGTCTGCTGGGTGAGAAGTCGCAAATTTACAGGTTTAGACACCTGTGCATAGGTTGGAATTTGCTCAAAGAAACACAATGATGGATCAACGACATCCATCTTGAGTGGACTGCCGAGAATTTCGCTGCCATTCCAAAGGATTTTAATAACATTGGCACCGGCCTCACCTGGGACAAAAACGATGGTGTGTATGAAGTCGTCAGTGTCTTCTGCCTGCAAATGAACTGTTCTGCTGGGACCCTTAGCAAGGGCAGTCAGTGTGCCTGGCCCTGCACGTCGAGTATCCACACCAATCTCCAAGGGAACTCCAACCTTCCCAAGTGATTCACCGTCCGCCATGGATGTAGTAAGAAGCTGGCACTTGCTGGGGTCTGACACACGGAAAGAAAATGGCGAGCCAGGCACATTGAAGCCACTCCACTTGATCTCAAGTGAGTAGTTGCCAGCAGTTGACGGATTGGCGGACAGATCAGTTTGTCCATCACCCTCCTCCGACGAGTTGAGCACTTGAGAGCCAGTTGGCCCAAAAAGTGCAGCTGTGAGCTGCCCTGGCCCAGCATTTTGTGTGTTGACAGTGAAGTGAACTGGTTTGCCCATAAGATGGGCATCCCCCTCGAGGGCTTTGCCGCTAACGTGGCAGGCATTTGGATTGACAACACGCACGGTAAACGGGCTGTTTGGAACAGGATGGCCATCGTACAGCACCTCCACTTGGTGCTTGCCGACTTCCTCTGCTTTGTAGGTCACTGCAAACACATTTGGCTTGCTTTGCTCCACCTGCGTGACTGGTGATGTCTTTGGCCCGCGAACCTTAACCTGCGGTTTACCCTTGCCTCCCTGTGTGGCGTCCAGCTTGAACTCAGCGGGCTGGCCCACAATGGCAGATTGCAGACCAGCACCATTGGCAACACACTGACCGGGTGCCGCTTTCAGGATGGCATGCTGGAACTGCATGAGATAAGAGGCCATAGCCATTTCGTCAATTTTCGGGTCAGTGACCTCACTGGGCTCCAACGTCTCAACAATGCTGAGGCGATCACGGGCCACATTCATAGCATGCTTGACATTCTCCAAGGCCTTGGTCGGCTGTAGTGTCTTGTGGTGAGGCAGCAAGCCTGGGTGCATGGCATCCACTAGTGCAGAAAGTGCCAGGCCGTTGTTCCAGTCCGTAGAGAAGTTCCGCACATCCAGCTGAGGGATTCTCTCCTGGATCCAGCGCAGTAAGGTGGCATTGGAGGTGTCGGCAAAGTATGACAGGTAGGTCATGACGCTGAGATCGTCTACGATGGGGTTGTTCAAGTCAGCTGGGTCCAGCAAGGGCGGGACGTTGAGGTGCTTCTCAGCAAGCTCCATGCCTAGCTCACAGTTTGCCAGGCCCGTCTTTGGGTTGAGAGAAGCGTGGTTGGGACACAAGCCAGGTCGAATGGCATCAATGAGAGTGCAGAGAGCGATGCCATTGTTCCAATCTGTGCTGAAGTTCTTGATGTTCAAGTCAGGTATGAGGCGGTTGATCCATTCTAGCATTGCTTGCTTAGTACCCACTCGTCGATCTCCCGCCTTGATCTGGTACCTGTCGATCAGCGTCCACAGAAGACCCAGCCAAAGCTTCCTGTTACCGTTCATCAAGTCCTCAGAACCTGCACCAGTGTAACAACAGTGTAACAAAAGTGTAAGCAAATGAATAACTACATAAACAATCGGAGTGTCATGTCAACTCATGCGCATATGCATGCAAGTAAGTGAAACAAATCCCAATTATGACTAGCATACCATGATGTATTCAGCACACTGCTGTGTATAGCAGACCATTGATGTATTCAACACACTCAGACTGTGTATAGCACACCATGATGTAGTCAACACACTGCTGTGTATAGCACACCATAATGTATTCAACATACTGCAGTGTGTCGCAGACCATGATGTATTCAACACACTGCTGCATGTGTATAGAGGACAAACAGGCCATGGTGACAGCAGAGCATGCAAAGCATATGTAGACAAGCTAGTTATCGACAAGAAGAAATAGTTATTGACACAAAAGCTATTGACAGAGGAGAGTCAGCCTAGGGATATATCTAAAGCACGATAGTAGAGGAATGTTAAAATAGGATTAAACACGATTGTACAGCAATGGCGGAAAAGAATTAAACACGATTGGAGAGCAATGCTGGGTCACCCTATCCCTCGACTATTCCTTTCGTAACCCGAGAAGAGATATTGCTCAGGGTTTTTTTGTTTGCTTGAAATGCCATATAAAATAAAGTACTTTAAA
>JAOWAR010109980.1:0-12120 GCA_028571005.1 Clathrina lutea | reverse complement strand
ACTCTTTGGGAGCCTATAAAGCTCTCATTGGTATCAGGCCAACCTCATCACTCTGTGCTCTGCTGATGAGGCCACAAGGGCCGAAACAGTGCTGTCCGGAGATTGAGTATACACATGTATGAATATAGGCCACATCGACTGCTTATTTTCACACAAAAGTACACAACATACATGTATTACGTTGTTTTGTGTTTCTGTTGAAATAACTTGTTGTGAGTTTGTGTTGTTGTTGTTGTTGTTGTTGTTGTTGTTGTTGTTGTTGTTATTGTTGTTGTGTATTTCTGTTGGTTTACGTTGTTGTGTGTTTGTGTTGTATTTCGTTGCTGTGTATTTCTGCAATCATGATTATGGTGATTGATTGAATTACGATTTTCTTTTTCTTCTGATCATCAGACTCCCAAGACGGGGTGATCTTGCCTTGTAAAGAAGAAACCGGCTTGTTCGTGGTCGTTAGATTGTTGCCTGCCCATAGCTGACTGATCACATGATAAGGTATGGCTAAGTCTGGAAACCCATGACCTTGAAAAGTTACTCAGCTTTAAGTAAAGATTGGTCGTGCTTAAGGAGATTTCAGCGATGAAGTTGAACGTCTTCCTACTTGAATACAAGTCTTGAAAACCATGACTCGTTTTTCATGTTTCAAAATGGTGGCGGCTGTGTCGGTAAGTTGCCTCTTCAAGCCGTACCTCGTGATATTGTCTTTGCAGTCTGACTTCTCCTGTGCCGTGTGCTCCTATTCCCCACAGAGAAAATTGCAAAAACTTCAGAGACCCTTACAGAAAATTGCTTTAATGTTTCACACCCAACCCAAGCCCGAAACCCTTCCATGAACCCAAGTTAACCAGCTTATAATTTCATTCCGACCGCTCATGTTTTGAGGGCGGAGAAAGGGAGAAGAGAGTTTAAAGACAGATAGACAGAGAGGAGAGGGAGAGAGAGGGGGGGGGGCGGATGGAGAGGGAGAGAGAGTTCTGACCATTTTGTGTGTTGGATGCTCTTCCTTCGAACTACTGCAGGTGATGCCTGGCTTTGTGGTGTACCACAGTGGTGGGTGCCATCTTCTGAGTCTGTCAGAGTACTGTAAAAAGACAAATTCTCGGTAGCGATTAATTTTCGTTATTTTTGGCAAAAGTAGAAGTTGATGAAAATTTGTAGCAACTGAAATGTTTTCTCTCACGGAAAACTATTAATTTTCGTTTAAGAATTATTTCTACCCCTCAACATTAGCTTTTCACAACATGGAATCTCAATGAGTTGATGTCTTCTCCTCGGCTGGGTTGCGCTTGGCTTTCACTTCCTCATAGCGCTGTGTGATGCCAGGGATACTCCAGCCTTTCCGCACCAAATCAGGCTTGAGACGAACTTCAGCAAATGGCATCGATCACCCGGCGGGCATGTATCGGCTTGAGGACAGAAAGCCGCAAGTGTGGTTAAGCGGCGGCAACTGCGGCAGGAAGATCATCTTGATGAGTTTCAACTTTCAATCGCCTCAGAAACTTTCCTTGCGTACCAATCTATAAACAGATCGGTGCATTGCTTTTTCAGTGGCCCATTCATGATGTGAAAGTACGCATTTGCTCGGTTTCCTTCGCCTACCGAAAGTTTCTCGCTACCGAAATGTATATATTGGCTGTTTGATGAAAATAATCGCTGCCGAAAAATTGTCTCTTTACAGTAAAGAAGGGGAAAAGTCAGGCAGACTAGTACCGCCATAGTACTGGTATACTGGTACTATGGCGGTGAGCATTAAAGCAAACACATCAACGAGGGTATGGGGGATTTTGTTTTTTGGGGGGGATGGAAGAATGGGGAGATGAGGAATGTATGTGTGCATGCTTAGAGGAGGAAACCAGTTCCGAAGTCTTTGTGGCGGCAGTGGAGCTCCTGTTGGTGCTGGCAGATGGCAAAGGCTTCTTTTATGTTCAGCCAGAGAATATTGATCGCGGTCCCGGTCGATGACTTTGAAGATGGTCGATTTGGTGGTGGTTGGGTGGCAGCCGAGTGACATCTGTCTGCAAGGTCCTTCAAACCGCTATGCTAAAAATAGTTTGTGATGTCAAAACTTTGATAGCATGACATTTAGCACCTGGAAATTTCAATAAAATTAATCCTTTAAATCTAAGATTTCGGAAAATATATAGTTTGTTGAGTCAGGCTAAGGTGAACTTCTGGGTGAAATTATTGACATATAGTTGCTGGTAGTAGCAGCACCTTTATCGACCATTAGGAACGCCTTAAAATGTGTAGTTTGGACTATTGAAAGCTAAAAACTATAATTATACTGTACACTGTACTACACTGTATTAACGGCCATTGCTTTCACGAATAATTTGATGTGGACGGTTTTTCAGTGGCCCAAAAAACACATACTTTCTACTTGGGTAGGGCCCAGGGTGAGTTCAGTAACGAGGTATTGTCTTTGTGCACGCATTTGCTCTTTCATCGATCCCACGTCATATGGTGGATCACGACAGCAGGGGGGAGGGGGCCCCTTTGTGATAGGTGGTGATCCTGTTGAAAAGTCTTTTCTGATCAGAATATTTTGCCGATTCACTCGCTAGTTTGTCGCGTTGAACTTAGTCTTCACAATATTGAGCTTACCTTTTGTATTCAATCTCTGGCCGTTTTTGTTTGCTCCAATATTGCCAGCCCATAAAAATCGGTATGGTTATGTTCCGTCGTCAAGCAGCTGTATGACCGGCTTCAGTGTTGATCTGAGACAGGCAAGTAGTTAAGCTTTCTTCCTGGTTGGCTTCGTTTGTCTGTTAATTGGCTGCGAGATCCAGAAATGGATCTGGCATATGCTAAATGTCGACATTTCCCATCTTAGTTGTAGAAGAACAGCAAGGACGAAAGAGTTGCTGGTCGACCGCTAACTAATTACACCTACTTTATTTGGGGAAGAATGACTAGCTCTCCATTGGTTAGTTCTTGGGAGTTACTTCTCTCATCGTCGTCCTCTTGAGTTCAGCTGAATGCATCAAGACTTATTTGTCAATCATCTTTTTTATATCTGTTCTTTTTGCCGGGAGTAGGAGACGTCTTCGATCGTCATGGGAGCAGCGTTTACGTCCTACGGCAGTGGTACAGTCTCATCAGTGTCTGTCAATTGTAGCTCGCAAACCTCTATCCCTGGCCCTGGCTAGGAGTATCTGGTATCGCTTTTCACTTATTGTTCACCTATTCTTTTCTTCATTGAATGGGTATTCTCAATCTCCTTCTCTCTCTCTTACTTTCTGACACCCTCTCTCTCTCTGTTTCTTTCTCTGTCGTTCTCTTATGTATAGTAGCCATAGCAATGGACGCAATTAAACCGATCTCAATCATTTTCTTCTTCATCACTGATCTCCAGGAAGAACCATTGTAGGAGATCTCAGCAAGAAGCTATCAACCGGTGGCAGGCAATTCCACGCCACACCACAGAGACCAGGGAAGTCTGACTTGGTTGGGTTTGCTGTAACCCATGGCAACTTCATTGCCAGAAGTAGCCAAGGTCAGTTTGCAAAGAAAAAAAACAATAACGCTGTTGCGTGTGCTCCTGTGTATGCATTTTGCGTGCAGAAGTGTTTGAAAGAGAGGATATCGCAATGGAACATTATGTGAAAAGGTCCGTTCTTCAAGACCAAAAAGTGGCTTTCACGGCAAGATAGTCTACCCAATTGACAGTTTCTTTCTCATGCTGATGCATAAAAAGTTGTCTCTTGATTCGTAATGAGATAAAGTGGAAAAGAATAGGAGATCTTATATTACTTTGAAGTTATCAGCTTCCGTGCACATTTCTCTGTCCCTTGTGTTTCATGCTTCAGGAGTGGCTTTTTCACTCCCACGACACTACAATGATTACGGAGCGGTACGTTCGTGCGCACATTGTTTATTTTTTTGTGTGATGTGCTCAGTTGATGGTGCATTGTTTGGAGGAAGAACAGTGTGTGAAGTTTAGTGATTACTTGGGTAATTTGGAAAAGAGGCATATCGATTTATCGATATGTTTGACTGCATTTGATCAACTCGATCATGCCAGATGTCGATCAAAATCAACGAATGAATGAGGACATTGATGTCTTGAAAAATCAAAGGGATTCATTGAACTGTTCTAGCTCGTTCTAGCCTGTAAAACGTTAGATCTGTGCCCTTTGCTCACTCCCTGCTTCCACCAATTACCCTTTGCTGTCTTTGCTTCACTGCTGCTTGCCCGCTGCAGCCTCCTCTCACCCGCAGTGGTCTTTGGTCAGTCGAAGCGGTCTGTGATCGAGCGAAGCACCCTTCATCTGCTCTCTCCCACAAATATTTGATGTGTGCCTTCGAGCGAAGCACCCTTCATCTGCTGTATCCCACGAATGTTTGATGTGTGCCTTCGTTTGCGCTCTGCTGCCAACAATCACCTTCTGCTGCCTCTGCTAGCCCTCTGCCCCCTCCACTTATCTATTGCAATCTGCAGCCTTCGCACACTCGTTCCTGGTTTCACATGCCTGTCGCCTTTCGCCTGTAGCCTTCCACCCCATGCAATGCCCTTCGATTATGTGGAACATCTGTCGGTCAGGTGATGCGCCCTTTGCTGGCTCGCTGTAACATTCGTTCATCCCCAACTGTCTTTTCTTGCCCATCAAACGCCTCAACTTCACTTCAGTTACCTTCACTCCCGATCTCGGGAGGAAAATGACAGTCGTAATCACAGGGATTGCACACAATAAAGTTTGGTCAAACTCGTTGATATTACCTGATACCGATTGATCTGCTTGGAAACTGATCCGCCTAATCATATAAGCACATTTTGATACGTTCCTGAGATCTAGGCAACCTTTTGATATGTGAACATGCATATGCGTATATCAGGTAATTTGCTGGACAGATTACTGGAGTTGAAGGATGTGAGGAATTACGATATCGCTGCTTACAACAATACAGTGATCTGAGAGTGTGTTTGTTGTCCAGGTGTATGTGACTTTGTTGAATGAGTCACTCTTCACACCTCTCACGATTGGGGATCGCGGCTCCCCATGGCCCAGTGACAATGACAATCTAAGAGTGGCTGACCTTCATGGACAGCAGGTATGGAGTGATTTGATGACACCATTCAGAAAAACTTTTCAACTTAGCCTAGTTACTTCATTAGGAGGAGTGACCACATATGGCAGAATAAAATATGAAAAAAAAACAACCTTGCTACTCCGTGCAAGACTTAGACCTCATACTTCTACCATGCTTTTTTCACTGCTCTGTCTCGTCATATCCTCACACCGATAGCTGTTGTCTGCTCATCTTTGTTTCTCATCATTCTGTTGCTGTGTTCTGTGTTTCTGAGGTAGCATATAAATGCAACCTTAGCAAAAATGGGACGCTACAGTGTTCAAACCTTTTTTTCTGCAGCTGTAAGAGAAAGTAGGGCTCACTAAAGTTCCTTACAAAAACCTAAAATCTACCGATGTCTTCAAAAGCAATTCATGCGGTAGAGGCAAAGTAGATATTGAGCTATTAGACTTGACATGGAAATTTCAAGTTTTAGAGCTTCGAGATTAAACATCAGCTTTGCTTCAGAATAGCATTGTCATAGCAACTAGGTTAAATGGCTTGTGTAGGTTGCTATGAGCTTTCCTGATATCAAGGCGTCTGGCCACTTTGGCACTCCGACACCAATTGATATGTAAAATGTAAATCCCCTGTGTATATGATACATGTGGCGAAAGACTATTGACAAAACAACATAGCGTGTGTAAAGACTATTGACAAAACAACATAGTGTGGCCTCTTGCAATTGTTTCCTGACAAAGCGACACTTGAGGAACAGCATCTTGGCTTTGTTAGGGTCAAACCATCATCTTCTCTCTCACTCTCCTCCTCTCTCTCTCTCTCTCTGTGCAGTTGGGAGAGTTTTTTGGATATTCTTTATGCTCACAGGATGTTGACGACGATGGGTAAATATATATATATATACTTTCCTAACCTTTTGAGATGACCAAAATGCTGGTTGCAGTTTCGAGGAGTATAATCTGATCATTGCACGATAATTGTGGCATTGAAAAGGTAACTCTGAAGAGTTTTCCTGTGAATAAATTTATATTTCACTTTTCAAGTCCTGGATTTAAGGTCATGAGTCAATATTTCTCGCATGAAGCTTGCCTCCTTACAGTGATGATGAAGGAGCATGCTTCTTTCCCATCGTTGATACGCTTACTACTGCTTGTAATTCAATAGAAAAAAAAAGGTTTGACTCTTTAAATGGCTTTGTTATAGGCTTGACGAGCTCTTTGTGGGTGCACCGATGTACACTGACCAGCTGGATCAGCTGTCATCAGGGGATCTGGTCAACGGGCGAGTCTACATCTATAGCAAGTCATTAGCCAAGGTAGAGGAAGAGATTACATCTTTAGCAAGTCATTGGCCAATTAAGGTAGAGCATGAGATTACGTTACGTCTATGTCAAGTCGTTAGGCAAGAAAGAGCAAGAGATTGTTTTTCATGGTGTACAATGAGTATTGTGTGGTACACATTCTATGTGACTTTTTTGTCAATTACATACTGCGATGAAGATTCCGGTGTATCTGAACTTTTTTTGCCAGAAGGTCGTGGATTGCACCTTCTTTTTTTTTCTTTCTAACTCAATGCAATGGCATTCAATGGAATGATTGTGCCAATGACTCAATGCAATGGCATTCAATGGAATGATTGTGCCAATGGACGATGTGTCATCTTTTTTCATGTTTTAGCCTCTGGCAGTAGCTGGGAACTCTTCAGTTCGCCGGATTCTCTCTCCAGATGACCATCGTACAGGTATCAGTGGTTCGCAGTTTGGGATCAGTATCGCAGCGCTGGGAGACATGGATCGGGACGGTTACAAGGGTAGGTCCACTATTGTGTAAAGTTACATCTGACAGGGACCAAAGGGTATACCCTTCGAAAGCAAAATCCAGGGACTCGATCAATCAATCAAAAGTCTTCTGACCTATTGCTCGGCTAAGGATTGTGGAGACTTTCGTATTTGCTTCCTTGTAGGATCCCGCATGTATGGCATTGTGGTATAATGTCGCTTTTGATGGTTTCGTCAATTTTTGCTGTGCCTTGGTTTGGAGTTGCGTGGGTCAAGTTACATTTTTCCTTGTGTGCTATGGAAGTTTGTGATTAGCCATTCATGGTTTAAAGGTGTAAAGAATTTCTCCAAAACAATTTATCAGAAAAATGATCTTGGTCCACAGCTCTGTCATTAATTCAACTATTCAATTTCCTGATTGGACGATGTCATTTCAATTGTTTTAGATATTGCGATTGGTGCTCCGTATGAAGCTGTTAACGGAAATCCAAGCGGCGTGGTTTACATCTTCTACGGATCAAAGGACGGCCTTCTAAAGCAGAGCCTGCAGAAAGTTTATCCCAGCATGGCAGAGATGGCTTTGGTTGGAGTCAGAGGGTTTGGCTTCTCTATATCACGAGGCGCGGACTTTGATGCCAATGGATACAACGGTATGAAAATATGTATGAAAATGATAAACCGAAATGGCCATCTGATCTTCTTTTGTAGTTATTTTATGCTTCATTTATCATTGATATACGTTTTGCATCAAAGACGTGCCCATATGCACAGACACACCCACACACGTACACGCACACACATTTTCAAGGGATGATTCCATAACAGCCTGCCTCATCATCGGGAAATTCTGTTCTTGTGCCATGCAGATCTTCTGGTGGGAGCCCCACTGTCCAACAAGGCTGTCTTAGTTCGGTAAGTCTGGCCTCAGCACATTCGCTGTGTCTAATGTGTCTGCGCTGGAGTTTTGACTAGTGATAGTTTGAGGGCAGTGATCACTGGTTAAGAGCTGGTGTAAGCACCGGGATTCCGTTCTGACATGACCCTGCGCTGGTATGCCCGATAAAGTGAAATCCTCTTGCAGTGTTTTTACTAACACTTGACTGTTATTTCTATCGAAAAAGATATATACTCGTCATTTCAGGCTAAGCTACTGCCAGAGAAACTGATTCATTCTTTAGAATTCTTTTCTCCACTGTCAAGAAGCGTTTGAGGAATCATGTGGGAGAACGCTGCGCATCTCGCGGTCTTTTCTTTATTTGACATGATGGGCTGGTATGTTTTTTTCCAGAGCACGCCCCGTTGTGAGCGCGGAGATGTTCTTTCTCCCGAACAGCTCTTTCGTGGCTGACGTGACAGAGAGCAAGTGTCACCACCACAAAGAGATCAAGCACCCGTGGTGAGGCGTCCACTCTCGCTTTACAAACACTCCTGTGCTTAATTACCAATCTACCTGTTTGGTTTGATATTGATTATCTCAGTGGTCAAACTCTAGGCACAAATATGAACCATGCAAGGAGTTCACAAAGCACAGAATTGAAAGGAGGACAACGGGCTGTAACAAAGAACCATTCATTGGGTGTCAAAGGTGATTAATTGATTGCATTTTCATCTGATTCCACGTTTTCAAATACTGCACTATTTTTATTTCAGTGTACGTGTGCGGATTTGTGCGCGCATGGGCGGCGTCTCAGAGGCTGAAGCAGCAATCGGTGAGTTAATTTGCTAAGTGGAGTAAGAAATAATCGTCTTTTAGTAGAGACCCCATAATCCTCTTTCTTTGTGAATTAATATTAAAACTCTGTTTTCAAGAGTTGCTGAATTTAACAATCATCGAATTAATTTTTGACTGTTTTGTTGCTGGCAGTCATTCGCTATGATGTGGTCGTCAGTGATAGCTTGCTTGTCCTTCCTGTCAACACAACGGGGCGTGCTGGAGCAGCAGCTATTCGAAATGAGCTCGTCACATTGCATCAGAGTGAAGAGCGTGTGTGTGTACCATACATCGTCCATGCCAAGGTAATTGGGATGAATGAACCATCATCCAGCAAAGATAGGGAGGGGATGGGAGAGATGGACACATAATTTTGGCCGTTTTTCTTTTGTCCGTAAGGTGTCCAAAACACGAAGTAGATGAGCAGGGAGTGAATGACATATATTCTGGATTAATATTAATGTCCAGCTGCTCTTCATAACCCACAAGGATGGCTAGCCTGGCTCGGTTGAATGGTCATTTCTGTTGCACATGCCTCCGTCAGTTTCTTCTGAAAAGAGAAAATTTATAATACATGTGGCACGTGGACACTTTTATCAGTCAGTGATCTACTTCGTTCTTTTGCCTCGCAGACCAACCTCATCAACCCCTGTCTACAAGAGCAGATCTCTGTTCATTGGAGTATGGTAGAGCAGCCAAGCACACCTCAGCATCTCTCTCCGGTTCTTCGAAAAACATCCACCAAGAACCCCGTTTCAGCGAATGTAAGAGGCAACAAGTTGGAATGAAATAAACACTTTGTTTTGGCATTCCATGCCCTCGTCAGTTGGAAGACAAAACGACTGCATTGGAGGGTATATGTAGGGTTTTAGAGGTCACATTCAAATTCTGGATGTAATAGCGTTATACTAGGTGAATGGTGGGCCTGAGACAGGTATGTAGATATTCAATGCCAGAGAGAAGGGAAACGTCAGGCAGACTATACCGCCATATTAGTAGTATACTGGACCTATTAACAAATCAGCGAGGGTATGAGGTGTTTTTGGAGGGGGAAAAGGGGGGGATGAAGGGCTGCACGTTAGCCAGAAATTACAACCCTGGTTGACATTTTACGAATGCTACATCAGCGACATTTGGGCCTGCTGTTATCAATACACAACAAGCCCGCAATGTTTTGACACACTTGAACAAACAACACCACTCCATCAAGTTTGAGATGGAACTCCCTGACAGTGACGGCGTCCTCCAACTTCTGGACATACAACTACACATTGACGAAGACAGCAATACGCACCACAAACTTCACACCAAACCAGCAGCTAAAGGCATCAGTTTGAACTTCCATTCCCACCACTTGAGCTCCACCAAAAGAACCATCATCCACAACGAGCTTTGCCGCGCAAGACTGTGCTCTGCAACAGAATACAGAACTAAATCCCTACTGGCTACCAAGAACAAACTAAGACACAACGGCTGCCCTTGTGACAGGACAAAACAGACAGAAAAGAAAGCGACAACAAGGCAGCACCTTCACGTTCAACATCCCCGACATATCCGACCAACTCAACGAACACACGACGACTTCTGTTACAACACAATGTCTCAGCCCTCGTGGTCAACAGACGTGGCCTAACACTCAGACAATTTACATTTGTCTGGTGAGAAACACCGGGCTGTTGCTCAAGGGCCTGCCGAGCAGGAGATATTTGTCAACAATCATTTGTCATGTACAAAGCTTCGGGTGCCGTCTGCAACGAACATTGTATTGAAATGATAACAAGAAACCTACACAATCGTGCCTAAGAACATGTCTACGCAGCAAAGAAGTGATCTACAACATCAGCTTTAGGCGAACATTATGGGAACTGCTGCCCGACCGCCACCCCATTGACCCCAGTATCCAGAATTTGAATGTGACCTTTAAACCCAACACATACCCTTCAATGCAGTCATCTTGTCTTCCAACTGAAAAAGGCGTTGAACACTGAAAGGTCTTAACATCTCTTTCTGGAAAAAAACTCTTTGTCACTGGGAGCGTCTCCCCTATGGGAATTTCGTAGTTTTCACTTCTGTAAAACATGCAAGTAACATCTACAAGGTCCTTCAAATCAAGATAGACACTTTAGATTGTCAACAATTTTCACACAGCTGTGTTAGTCCTCGTGTTACTCACAGGCCGATGATGCAGTCAGTCAATGAATGGAACATGGGAATAGCTTTTGCAAACAAGTAGCTGGTCTCATTGAGAAGATAATGGCAGCAGTGTTGTCATGGCAGCAGTGTTGTCATAGCAGCAGTGTTGTCATGGCAGCAGTGTTGTCATGGCAGAAATGCTGTACGAGTGTGGCATTATTTTTTAATTGGGGCACTGTACTTATTTTTGAAGCATATGTGAACCAGATATTTATTGTAACATTCCCCTATAATTTAAAACGCTCAGCTCTGAATGTGCTTTTCTCTTTGCGTGCAGGTGTCTCTCCTCGGCTGGTGTAAAGTATGCAAGCCTGATTTGGCCATCAAGGATGCATTCCTCAAGTCATTGTACGTTTTGTTTCTTTCTGTTTTCAACTACCCAACCCTCCCCGGTCTTCCTTATCCTATTTCTACTCCTCTTTCTAGCTTTCTTTCCCCTCTGTCTTGGCGCACTTCGAATTTCAGGGTGTACATAATGGTGAAATTGCCTGATCATATGACCAATTTGATATGCTGGAAAGCTGGGTTTTTTTTTTCTTTCTTAGAAACAAGGACAGGAATCAAGTAGTGGCAGGATTGGTTGAGACAGGAACTCTCAGCTTCAAACTGCAGAACAACGGCAAACTGCTGGCATGCCGTGCAGCTGTGACAGTCAAGATGCCACCAGGGGTAACCCTGCAACAAGAAGCTCTACCTGTAAGTCTTGGAAAGGAGAACATCCAAAATAGAAAGTAAGAAATGTTCTGTGGGAAACTAATCCGTGATCCATAAATGGGAAATGGAATGAAGAAGGGATTTCTTTCTTTGGAGGCTTCCAGATTGGCATCTTATTGTTGAGAGTGGCTGCATGAAAATTGGAAGGATTCGCCACAGGGTCTCAAATATCTACGTAAGATTAAAACAGGCATCACAATTTTTTTAACCGCCTTAATGTGGAGATATTACCCAGCTGAAAACGTCCCCCCCTGTTTTGTTCTAACCTTTTTTGCTTCTACCTTAAAATTAGCTAGGAAAATTGTTTCAATGGTCTCCCCATCATCAGCTCTCCAATCTGCTTTCTATCTTAGGGCAATTCCTGCGTACCCATTGACAACAACCGAAGGCATGTTCGCTGTCCAATGCTTTCGTTTTTCCCATCGTCTGAGGAGGTGAGATTGTAGCAGCTATTCAACATGTTAAACTACACTCTGACTTCTTTCGCTTGATCCTTTTCTTTTCTCAGCAATCGAATCGATCATTTCTGCTTTAGCTCACGGTTCCCTTCAAAGCCTTTCTCTTCTGTGTCTGTCAGACTGTTTCCAAAATACCTTTATTTTCTTCGTCTTGTCATCAACTGGTCTCTCCAGTTGTGAAAGGGTCTTTGAAAATGTTGACCACGGATGTTATTTGTGATCAACCTTCTTTATCAATG
>JAOWAR010109979.1:0-19246 GCA_028571005.1 Clathrina lutea | reverse complement strand
TATCAGGTGAAAAGAGGTTAATTTTATATGCATTCCCATGATTCTTTACGCTGACAAAAGTGAAGGCATAGAGGTCTAATCCACGCAACAGCACCTTCAGAGAGTGAAAGCTCTCGATTTTATAGTAAGTGTAGCCTTCTGGCTGCATCAACCCATTGCTCTTCTTCTATATTAAGGGTTTTTCTACCCCCTTTGCTTTGTCTGTCTGATTACATCTGTCACACATTTATTGACTTGTGTAATGTAAACACCACCTATCCAGTAGACGAATGCTGAAATCTAGATTATGATACCTGCTGGTTGGACTGAGTGATGACGAAAAGAAAAATGGTGACTCAAAACTTCAGTTAACCACTGTCACTTCATTTTACATGATATAACCACTGCATTCTGGGAATTACCTCTCTTCTTGGTGCTCTAAAACATGATGTCTCGAATTTTCCAAAAACCACCGTGAACATGAAATATAAGTGTGGTAAGAAATTAGCCATGTTTGGGCATACATACGTTTGATCAGTTTAAAATAACTTGAAATGGAGGAAGAAAGTCGACTTTTCCTAGGTTTTTAGGTTTATGATGAAGGAGGTGATGTATAAAATTTGAAGTTGATCCAGTGGGTAGCGATTTAGTTATGACAAACTAAAGTTGAGCGAACAAGGTTTCGAAAAAGAGGGTTTGAAGTTCCCGCCTTGGCAGCACGAGGCTTGAAATTCTCGGGCGTCAATGGAAACTTATCCAATTTGCCGACAGAAGTCTGGCAAGAGAATTAATGTACAGAAACTTTATCCTTTCTTGGGCATTTATCAGCAAAAAAAGCAAAAAGTGTGAAATCAGCTCCCAAGGGGTAACCCAAGGGGTAAAACTACCCTTAAATCACGCTGACACACATCAGTTTTCAGACATAACTAGTCATGGGGATGTGCTTGAAAAAAATTATCAATAAATCACCCTGAAGCAATAATGGTCTGAGAGGGAGAGGGAGAGAGATAGAGAGAGAGATAGAGAGGAAAATGGACAAAGGCCATTGTGCCATATGGAAATCGTCACAAATGCCAAAATATCTGGGTTTGATGACTGAAAAGAAGGGCTTAGTCAATAAGAAGAGAACGGGAATCATAGGGTACATTGCCAAGTATTGTGAAGGCTCCATTTTAGCATACAGCCAGTAAAATAGAACTGCTGTGAACTGTAGTGTGTAATGAGTAAAAGCCTTTTCATATGCCAAAGTGAGTTGACGTAGAATCAATTTGCGAAGGCGCGGTAAAAGATCAGCGAGCAGGGTAGCTGAGGGATGAGGCTGGCCGGGTGAGTGTTTTTCATAAGGACCGTTCTGCTACCTCCTTGACGGGAAACAAAGAATCAGAAATGGATATTAAATGTGGGGCCAACCAATTACCCTTCACAATTGAGGTGCAGGGCCCGGACTGCTTGGCTGAAGCCTCAGCGACGAGTGTTGCAATAAGACATGCTTGAAAACATTGTTTTTCTGTAACCGCAACAATAAGCCTTATGACATGCTAGTCTTGAAATGATTATTAGTCCACAAGTGGTATTCATGCGTGAGCAATGTTATGCTCCTGGACGGTTGTTGGAAGTAAACATCAGTTCGTCGTATAATGAGCAAATTCCAAATGATATATTCCTCTGAAAGGGACACAGTGACATCATGCGCTCTATTATTTATTACAATGTGTCTTAATCCTTTCGACTGGCCCTTTGACGCACACAAATGCGGTTTACCAGGTCCAGATGTCAGGGGATTTACTGGGGTTGACAATCTGAAAACTAGTCAAAGGGGGCTCTGTAAATCTGCGTCGTTAGGTGACTCAAACCAGAGGCGCACCTTTCGGAGCATATACTGTCAGGAAGGCTTTGTGTTGGGACGTTCTACGGCTAGACAGAGTGCATGCAGCTTGCTAATCGTTATTTTTGCGGTACAAAAGTTGGGCAAAGGATGACTTCCGCATATCAGCCTCACTATGATGTAGTCTTCAGCACATTTCATTGATGTAGATGCCCTGGAAGAATTGTTACATGAACATGCGCTTATGCATTTGAGCTGACTTCTCTGACAACACGGCATCTTTATTCTGTATTGCAGAACTAAGATTTCCCTCTGTCATCACCGAGTTCCTGTTTAGCTCTACGCACGAAGCCGGAAGGTGTATGGTCCAGGAAACAACTTAAATTGAGGAGAAATAGTGTTAATGGTTACTATGGGACACTGATTATGATACCATTTAAAGGTTTGTGACTCAGTCGTTGTGGATGAACACAGATTTAGTCAACATCGACCTGGAAGCAATAGAAAAAAGTAGAAAATAAAAACGAAGCAAAACGCCATGGTCCACACTGTAGTGGCTGTGATGGAGCCAATGGCCCTCTAATTTTTTTTCAGTGTGTTCAACCTGAAAAGAAAATGATGAGTTTCCTTGGCAAAGCCAGCAATCACACAGCAAAGGGGAAAAGGACTTGTTGCACCAAAGCGGATGGGAAAGCTCAGGAGGCAGAAAGTCAGGGAAGGGAAGGCAACGGACCAGCTGAATTTATTCACAAATCATAGAAATTCCCCCTTCGCTTTGCCACGTTCCTGAGGGACCATGACAGTCAAGAACAGGTGAGCGACTGCCTGCATTTAATTACATTCCACGCCAGTAAGTTACAGAATGAAAGGACAATTTTCTTGTTAGTACTTTCATTGACTCCTTGGGAATGGCGAAATGCAAAATTGTAATCATGTGAGGAAGAGTTTTAAGGTTATAGGTTATGAATTGTGCCTTTGCTTGACCTTACCGATGAAGTAGTCAGTGTTCTTGCTGTTGTAGTTGGTTGATTCACAAGGCCATGTTGTGCCTTGTGGTTTTTCCATCGATTGAACCATGGTGGTAGACAATCTTCTGCCCCCAGCTTTACAACAGGATCGTCGCGTTTGACCATGAAGCCACCCTGTTTTCTCATTTGACCAACGAAAAGGTTCGGAGAGAAGACACTCGGGCGTGCACAGATGCAAGCGTGTGCCTGTCGGGCTGTGAGGGTGATGTTGACTTTGCATAGCTTGCTCAGGTTACCGAACTTCATCGTTGTCGGGTCTTGGTATAGCGCTTTAAGCACTTGTATGTTCATGTGCACGAGGCGGCGACCTCCCTTGTGGCCTGTTTCAGCACTCTCCACCTGACCGATGAATGCTGCAAGGGGTAAAAATAAAACTCAATTTAGAAACGTGCCAGCCATAGAGGCTGGCTGCATTACGTGATACCTATAAAATAAACCTCGCCTCCAAACTGGTTTTGTTTTTAGCTGGTGGATTGGTCTGACCAGTTGACACCTTCATCGGCGATGTGCCATTTTGCTGCAGGCTCAAATCCAGTGTGTACCCCCCTCCCCCCCCCCGGGAATACAAACAGAAAAAGATGACGTCAGTTCATACCACTTTCTGTTTGCGAGCACATGCGGTGAAAACCGGAAATAGGTATGTACGTTAAGAAGAAAGGCAAGTGAAGCAGAGGATTGAATGGAAAGAAGCATAGTGGAAAATGCCTGTGCCCCACCGAGGATATGAACCAGGACCCTCAGCTTAAGCAGCTGATGCTTTTCCAATTGAGCTATCAGGACCGGCAACTCACTAGTCAGGACAAGTTACACTCCAACCACTGTATTTCATGATTACCTCACAGCATAGGCCTCACCAAAGGCACACATGATTAAACCCTCTCATCCAGGAGCCGGTCATGGCTTAAAGTACATCGCACACCCACAAAGAATGAATAATGACGGAGTTTGGGGAAATTGATACTTAAGAGAAAGGGAAGTGAAGCAGTGGAAGAATGGAAATGTTGTGGCTTCACCAGAGGAGGGCAGGGATATTCAGGTAAAATGTAACAGTTTGTGAAAGGGCCTTTTTGATTTTGCCCTCATGGTTAAGTGTCAAGGAGTCAATGTTCAGTGGTTAAGGACAAGCACTAAAGCAAATGTAACAGAATAAGAAACATTGAAGACAGAGTATCATAGCCAGATTTGAGAGGTTTTATTACAACCGACAACTACTTCTTGAACAAGAGTTTGGTAAAACTACACTTAAGTGCCTTCCCGATAATATGTAGCCCACATCTTATACGTCCAGTACCATCATTAATGAGAGCTCCTCCCCAAACGTATGCACAGCTCCTCCCCCTTTCAACAGGAAACGTTTGTTTCCTGTCCTCATCTTGTGAGGGATGGACATGTACTTTTTCCAAAGTAACCTCAGTGCTGTTTTGAACAAATTCCAATGATGAAGCTGATAGAGTTCACTCACTCACCAAACTTCCAGCTAATGTTCCTCAAACCACTAACTTCCTTCGTCTGCTGAACCATGCTGGAGTGTGATGACCTGCACTTGGCTAAGCAATGTGGTGACTGCTCGTACCCAAGCTGAGTAATGAGGTCATACGGATCCGGCTCTGGAACGTGATCCTCACCGTCTGTAAAATCGGAGAAAGTCTCTTTATCAAATTTGTAGCTTAATTCCTGCCCAAACCAGTACTTCGTCAGAGGTGCAATGAAAAGAATTTCGCCTCCCTTAGCTTAGTTCTTCCGTGCTGCTGATCGAAAAATCAGAATGTTACCGGAGAAATTTTCAGACACGAACGCGATGTATTTTCAAGGGCTTGTTGGGTAAACAATATGGATCCCAGGAGTCGAAGTGAAGTGTCCTTAGGCTCTACGTGAGTTTTATCTTTGCACGACGTAGCGGAAACTGGAGCCAGGCAATGTTTCCTGGGAAAAAGACTCAAGTACGAGTATTATGTCCTACTTCTTTTCCTCCTGCCAGACGTCGGTTTGTTCCCAATCGACGGAACAAATTCAAAAACTTCAACATGCAAGCCAATAAGTTTTGCCTCTTCGGTATACAACCAACGGTAATGAAGTGGCTTCTTGCAAAGATGGGACCTGCCTCCTAGGGGCTGATTGCTTCGATTTTGTCGCACTTCGCGTGAAGAAGAAAATTAGGTTAGGTTTGGGCGAATGCAAGTACAGCGTTCACAGCTCAGAGAAGGCGTCAAGCACTACGAGGTACGCGAAAGCAATGGCCTTCACAGAGAGGGACGCTGTGGCACTCGGAAAGCCATTGTTTTTAATTTTCCGCTAATCGAGAACTCTTGGACGCCCCCTCATGACCGAAAATAATCAAGCGTTTCAATTACATTCGTGTACAATCGATATCGTTGTATTTCCGCAGGGCTCCCGGCCGACCAAACATCCCCGCATCCCAGCCACGTCGTACGATGAGGAAAAGCTTTGTGTACTTCTAGTCATGTCTAGTAGAGTACACGTCTTTCGACGCGGCAGAGCAGATTATATACACTTGACACTTCTTTGTTTCCCTTTGTTCCGTGGTCAAGTCACGCGTCAGCGCAACGGTTCTCAAGTGCTCCTTGCAACAAGTGCCGCAGCACTAAGCTGCATCAGGAACCAGCTTATCGAGTTTCCGATGGCTAGGCGCCGGCTGTCTTGCTTTTTCGGAGTTGTGCAAATTATGTAATGTCTTCCGTCACTCAGCTTCACGCCTGCACCTGGCGAACAATGTGGGGCATTTTCCTAGTGACACGCAGAGAAGACGAAATCTGTCCAAAAGTTTCAGCTTTAAAGATCGACTCCCCCAAGAAAGATATTCACAGTGCATTCGTTCCCCCGCTGGCAACGACATATTTTGCCTAAAATTGGCTTCGGTAAGAAGCTAGGCAGCTGCAGGTGGCCATGTTGCAACCAGTTTGTAGGCTGATGGCTTGTCTCAAAAGTTGACAGCGCGTTGACGTCATGACGTCAAGCAATCTTGTGCTTGAACATGCTGTGGTCAAGGTCCGAGAACTTGTAGCGCCGAATGTGTTTTCGTCTCGCTACTTTGTTGCAAAATATGAGGAACTTGTTAAACGTTTTACACATGCTGTCAACCTGTGAATTACCTCCCAATAGGGAAGTCTTCACAATTGGTATGTCATCCCGTTTTGGGCTTAGCCCAGTGATCTTTTTTTTTTTTTTTTTTTCATTCAAGCAGCTCATCTTTACGAATGAAGATCTAACTTCTCGGCGAGACATGTCAGCCTAAATATTCAAGCCGAAGATTAAGGTGTGGCGCTTCTCAATGCATAAACGACTAAGTAGCACATGGATCTCTGTAGGAAGACTGTTACATACAATCAATTGGTTGTTTTTCTATTGTCTGAGAGCCCAGATTTTTTCATGTTTAATGAAAGAAAGAAGGGCAACATAGCATTGTTTAACGTCTGTATTCCTTCGTCAAGCCTTACCTGTTCCTTGCCGCAATCTACATCTACTAGGCAAAAGCAGCTGGTGGCATACAGGATTCCGTTCCTCACTTCTGCCGGTCACGGCTGCCTGGATCGACGTGCTCGCGGTCCTCGGCTCCTCCCCAGGCAGACCGATGCACGGCTGTTCGACGATTTCCAATGTGAAGTTCTGGCCAAGGCTGGGTGGTTTGTAGCACGGGTCCGACGTACGAGGCATGTTCTCGCAGCTCAACTGAGGCGGCCACGGAATACGACGCTCGGCGAGATATTGTGAGCAGGATGAAGACACCGCTTCGCAGAGGGCGCGACATGGCACCACCATCGATTCCTTTCCGGCAGTGTTTTCCACCGGAGGCGGAAAGTAAACAAGACACATGAATAAACGCAAATAGGGCGAGCACCCATGATCCGCTCCGATTTCGCGAAAGCTTTCTAGCGCCTCGTCCTGTGAATACTGGTTGAGCACGTTGGGAATCCACGTCCGCCGGCTGAGTCCGAAGCGACCGCATTCATTGAGCACTTCCTCGGTCATGTTGCGAGTCCGTGCTCGCTCCACCAGGCTCGCTTGGTAATCGCGGAATACCTTGGCCGGGCACGCACTCGCGGCCGGGACTCGCGAATCGTCAACCTGACGTCGACGTAGTGGTGAACATGACGTCCGTGGCAGCAGCGGTAGTGTCAACAGCAGCGCTACGGCCAGAACTGACAACTGGAGGAATGCCTTCATCGCACACTCGCTTTCTCTCGTCCCGTCGCTACGCGGCTTTGCCGTCCCTGTCTCAGTATATCTGCCCTTTCCGGTAAAGCCCAGGACGTCGAGATTACAAAACTTCCCGCTTTTTAAGGAGATCAGCTCGGAGCTGTCTACGAGTGACGTGGGCGGGATCGCGCAATTTCAGGCTGGCTCTCTGATGGCGCGCTCCGTGCCTCGCTTGGTGCCTTCCGAGTAAAATTTCCCGTGTGTTGAAAGCTTGTCCACAATGCAAACAGGTCGACTGCGCTCCTTCACGCCCAATGGCCGCTCTCGAGTGGCTTGCCTTTTTTCTGAGCGATTCGCGGCCGAGGTGCCTTCCCGCGAAACCCCAGTGGAGGTCGGTGCGTCGCCCTGACGTCAGGTGACCAGGATTGGCTTGATTAGCCAAGCGTGAACCGTATGGACCTTTAACTATCAACACCGTTCCTGAATCGCTCGCTAGATCTACGGTCTGTCGACGATATGGCATTTGCCAGAAACTCGCCGGCAGTCAGGCGACGCACGCTGAAATATCTGTCGCAAAATCTTCAAACGCAAACTTGAAATAAACATGTGTCTGGATCCTGATGGTTTCTCATCTGCAATGACCGTCAAAACAGCGGCTGTATCCCGTCTTAAAGGATGAGTGGGTACACTTACCCATGCGATGAACGCGTGATTGTAACATGCGTAAGCCATGCTCGGTTGCCTCTGCCTGACCAATGCGTTGGGTAAGGAAGCCAAGTGCTATTTTCGACAGAATGGCCGCTCTCGCCGGGGATCGGAAGCCGCTGTCGTGCTTCCAAGACCAATCAAAAAGAACAAGACTATCAGCGCTGAAGTTCCTTGCCTTGGCTGATGACTATCACCGACCATGCCGCTCCATGAGCGACCTTTTACGGCCCGACAAAACCCACGGGAAAGCATCCTGATGCCACGTGCGCGATGCCAAGCTTCCAGTCTTTTGGTCATCACCAGATGGATGGAAACTATTGATTGATGGTGTATTGGCATTTGCACATTACCAATTTAACGGGTGGGTGAAGTGATGAAGTATAATCTAAACTTACTTTCCCACCCGCTAATGAAAGCGAATCTACCTTGCAAACTGTCTTCAAATCCCTCCCGGTCCATGCCCATTGAACCACACACACCCTTACCGTCCGAACTTAAAAGTCGATTATGTTCAAGTTAGCGATGCAAGCAGTCCACTCATACTTGGCGCTCATTGTCCTCTAAAGGTACATGTAGGTGTGTGGCGCGGGAGATATTTACATTGGCTTGTAATTTTATCTCAATAATTGGGGACTTGCTTCCGAGCTGAACTGTGCACGGCGCAAGTTCAGGCCGCGTAGCAAGTTTCCACACGGCTCCATATCCACGGGTGGCACGTGAATGGATTGATGGACCAAAGACCTTTCACTTCCGTTTGATTTTTCCAGAGCATGCTTGACCCTGAAGTAGCCGGCCATTCACCGACCGGTGCACCCTTTACCAGACAACGGCTCCCGTTCCTGGGCTAGGTGCGCCAAGTGGAAGTTTCTCCTCTTTATGGTTGAGAGAAGCGCACTTATCATGGATGACAATTGCCCACTTGCGATCAATTCCATGCTACAATGCCCCGAATCACCATCACGTGCGTGGTTGTAGCTAAGAGGCTTGCGAGGCAACGCGAGCCAGGGAGGGAAGCTTTAAGTGTAGCTTGGAAAACATATGCATTGCGATCTTTTACGAAGGCAAGGTCGTGATTTCCATGGGAACACGACCCGATGCCACGGACCGACCCGATGCCATGAAAGCCCCCTCCCTCTTCTCAACGCGACCTAAACTGTATAGCAATGAGCGGTGACGAGTTGCGAGGCACGGAAATTGTCCTGCAAAGTGCAGTTTAGCTAATTGTCCAATGTTATGAACACTCCGCCACGCTCGGCTCCGACTTGTTGCAGGTGAAGTGGAAGCGTGCGCGAAACGTTTCCGCGTGGTGTTGGCCTGCCGGCTGCTTGCGCTGTCCGCCATAAAAGGCCAAGCTCACGAAGCTTGAGACAGGGCGATATGCCTGCGGCATGGGCAGGAATAATCAGTGAAGAAGGGTCCAGCGCGGCTTCTACTGGGACAACGGTATTTTAGCTATTTTCGGAGGCGAGTAACCCACCTGTTCGGTAGGCTTCAAACTTCCTTGTATGCACTTGAAAGCATACCCTGAAAAACGAGGTCGGTAAAGGACTGACCCCTTGTCCATAACGAGAGGTTTCCAAGAGAAAGAGGAGGGGACGGTGCGGGCGAAGCGTGTCGAGAATGCCAAGCGACGGCAAGCTGCTTCGAATGGCTTACGTGCTTTGAATATTCAACATGTACTCATCGAGAAAAACATCTGCGTTTGATTTCGCACCTTGACCTGTACGCATTTCTGAGACAAAATATTTATGTAGCAGTTGAATACATGATGCGCAGTCTATCTTACCGGCAAGAAATCGACACCAGGTCATGAAAACGGATAATGGTGTCTTGATTAGCAGGCTTTCGGAGTGCTCTTGCTCAAATCAACCTGGCTTGTATCTTACGGGGAAGTTTACTCAGTTTTCAGTTCTAGCTGCTTCATGAGATTGGCCTCTTGCACACTAACTGTCGTTTATCACAATTTTGCATTTGCCCTTTATGCAAGAAAGGGCAGACATAATTATATTTAAATAATTGCTACCATGGTCCTTTTTCCTGTCGATTTATTGCTTGAAATACTGGCACAGCACCCAAAAAATGTTACGGTTTTATGCAGTAAACCAAATGTGCTATGAGTACTGGCGCCTGTCTGTTTCCCCTGTCGTTCATCCGCTTTTTCGCGTGCAGCGGGTAGGCCTTTGTCGGCTGGTACGACCAAGTTATAAATGGCGGACAGTCTTAGACAACTCCTAACGTCACCATTTTGTCTCTGAGAGCTCCATTATGCTTGGTTGCGAATACAGGGCCCGTATTTGCCTCCAACTGCCGCTGCGTTCCTTGATTGCTCCAGGACCAGGTGAAACGGCATCTGCAGGCGGTCCTCAAACAGACGAATAACAAAAGAACTCTTTCCTTGGACTGCATACCGGTCCCGGTGATGCGCGCAGTTGTCAAGGCCGTGTTTTGATTTTACCGCGGTTGAATGTATCCACTTCGATAGCTTTTTGTTTAATAGTTAAGATTCCAACAACAGGTGTCAGATGTACTAATCGACAAACGATGCTCGTCTTTATTAGAGCTTGACAGTTCTGACCTGAAGACTAAGTTCCATCGGTCCGACCGACCACAAGTTGGGTCTAGAGGAATGCGAAATCTCTGCTTCAACATCAACAGAGTGGTGAAAGATCCTAGGGCTATCTACACTGGATACACAATGCGATAGAGCTTATGGTACATTGATCGCCCGGGAGTAGACTATGACTGCTCGCGTATTTCGAAGCGGCCGCTGTCGTGCAGTATGTAATTTGAAATCTGTTGGCATTGAAAGGGTGTTCACGTTGCAATGCAATTTTGAACAATGCTTTTGCACCGGACGTCAAAATCGATGAAAAAATGGAGGCGGGCAAAGCAGGATGCATACAAATGCTACGACGGTCAAACATGGGTTTCAGCCGCTTGTTGAAAGGATTGCTTTGTTGCGGAACTCGAACTGACCAGCGCCGAAAAATGTTTGATACTTTCTGAGTGACGCGCAAAGTCGACGATTCTTTTTGGAATTCTCTGTGCCGGGTAGAAATTCTTACATCAACCAGACGGCTTGTGTTAGAGAGAAATCCATTGCAAAACTCAAAAACCTACATCTGACACCTGTTTCTGCTATCGACCGGCGAGCTGATCAAACTAAGGCCGCCCTAGTACAATAACTATCTTCAATCACAGAAAGAAAGGGATGATGGACGAGAAGGAAGCAATTAATTACACGTTCCGGCGCGCAACGCCTTCATCAGCAGTAAAAACTTGTCATAGACTTGTCCTTGCAAGGATAAATTTAAAGAACCATAGGAAGCAGGGAAGATTATAATATATTTAGACAGAGTAGGAGTATCAGGTGCAGATAAGCAGGGAAAGGGAGGTGTGAAAAAGTGTGAATAGAATAAGATGTGGATATCGCAGCTGATAAAAACGGGTGGAGTGAGGAGATAGTGTGAATAGAGGCGAAGACTTGGCCTAAGGGTGGCAGGTGGTTGGATTTGCTGAGTTGCTGAAGACTTGGCCCAAGATTGGCAGGTGGTTTGACTTGCTGAATCACTGCGCAGCTGGTAGGTGCCATGCTTTCCCCCGGTTCTCTTGAAAAAATGGTCCCTCCCGCTTCCAAATAAAATACGTGCCATTATAAAAGTTATCTTTTCTTGTTCAAGGACGCTCTGAGTTTGGTCGGTCTGATTTAACATCAGCAAGCTAGAAGACTATCATGATCATCTGTAGGGTAAAGGCTGTGGATGGCAGAGGACGATATACCTTGTGACCACTCTTCAGCTCCATAATAAGGTCAAGACCAAGCTGGACTTTGAATTTCGTCTTTCGCGTTCTGTCTTTGTGCAAATGAAGTGCGTGACAGGGGTCCTACCGGACTGTGCCGGACTTCCGCCGGCGCCCTGGTTACCAATTAATTTTCATTTTTCATCCAAACAAGAACTTGCCCACGCGTCATTCCGCCCTGAAATTGCTGAAGTCAATCTCCTTGGCCGTCAGAGTCCAGGTCGAATGAGGTCAGCTGTCAAACTATGGATGATTGGAGAAAACACAACCCGTAAGAAAGGCTAGTTACGCTCCGTGAAGTTTAAAATTTAGATGCAAGATGGTACTGATCGAAGGTCCATAAGTGCACGGCCGATCGTCACACTTTCAAATTTACGAATAACCACGCACTTTGTTGTGACTGCTGGCGCGTTTTGAGACAAAAGCAGACATTCGTCGGTACGTTCGGGGGGCAGGGAGGGGTCACGCGTGAAAGGCGACACCGGGCCGGGGAGGGGTCACACGTGAAGGGCGAGACGTGGCCAGACAAGCCATTGTGCTAGGTCAAGCTGCTTGCACAATTGAGAGCTAAGTATGCGATCTGAACATTGTTCTGTGCTGAGTAGAATCACACCCTCTGCCATAGGGAAGAGTGACATTGACAGTTTTCAAGGGCATAACCCGCGTTTGCTTTGACTTCTCCTCAAACTATTGTACAATACCCTTGTATAGTTGTCAACCGCTGGAACCGCATTCGCAGCTTGTTTTGACTATGATTGTGAAGGGCGCTGAGCATGGACGTAAGGACAAGTGTAGAGGGAACTCGCTGCAGATAACCAAAAGTGGGAGGGAGAACAGGAATCACTACTTGGCGAGGCCGGCATGGACCAAGACTCTGACCTGGGCTCATGACTATTTTGTCAAGCTACCTTTGCTTGTGGTTGAATACACATCTGTTCCAACGTAACTCGAACATACATACTGCCCGAGACCATGCCTATAGCCATATTTCTGGTATATCTTCGAGCCTAGGCCTTGGGCAAAAAAGAGCTTATAATTTCATTTGCATGACTAAAAAATAAAGAACGGAGCCCAAGTCTCGTTTGCGTATGGGAATGTTTGACTGGGTTTGATCAAGTTAGGTGTTGCGTGTGATATCTTTCGATATCTGCAATTCAAGGAAGGGATTGATGGGGTATCGACCAATATCACCCAATATCTTTTGGAATCAATGTAATCGATTAAGCCGTGCTCGTTTGTTCAAGCTTCGATTTTGTGCCTTCATTCGAGCTCTGCTGCCATCGATAACCACCTGCAGCCTTCGCACGACCGCACCTGGCTCCCCACACCCGCTGCCTTTCACCCGCAGCCTTCCAACCCTTGCAAGGGCCTTCGATCACGTGGAGCGTCTGTCGATCGATGCACCCTTCGTACACCCACAGCGCACTTCGCTGGCTTACTGGAACATTCGTTCATTCCCCACTGTTTTCGCTTTCCCAAGAAAGAAACGCCGTCAACTTCACTTCTCCGATTTCTTGAGAAAACAACGACCGGAATCACTGGAATGCATGCACTTCCAATCAAACTCGCTGATATAACCTGACATTGACCGATCTGTTCGGAGACTGCGCCTACATGTATCTAAACATACAGGGCACATGTCGGGAATCGAAGAAAAATCTTGCATAATGTTTTGGTGCCATGCAGTGCGTGCATCGAAGCTGAAATGTCCTTGCGATGCCTCCTGTAGTCCTCTGCGGTTGCGCTCGTTCCTGTCTCTCTACCCAACCGAGACAAGCTGCAGTATAGATTCTATTGAACTCGAGTCCTTTTCTCTACTCTTTATGTGTGCTTCATGCAAGAATACGCGTCCCAGTGCGGATGAAATTGGGACGTCAGTTACTGATTGCTGCATTTTCTGATAGCCATTTGAGACGTCCCAACAGTTTCGCAATAAAAAAAAACGCGCACGACAGTACCGAGAACACCACAGGATAGCATTTGGACTTTTCGGTTTTTGTCGGCTGCCGGAAGAAGGTCAAATGGCCCGGCCGTCTTTCCAACTGTTGCTCGCGGTGCCTTCTCTTTGACGATGGCGTTGAAGCGACAATGGCCGGGGTGCATGAAGCTTTTATTTGGGATCAGATTTGAACGACATGAGCTCAGGCGGAGAGTCTTCTTTGGGAGCAAGAGCGACGTCAGCTCAGACAAGTTAAAACTTCGACCCTGAAGAATTGAGCGACCCTGAAGGGTTTAGCGACGCCAGAAACAGCAACGAAAAAGGCGAGGAAAGCAGCAGTGACAGTGACGACCTGTTTGATCAAGAAGCTGCGAGAGGACGCAGACGAAGCGCTCGTGCACGACGCGGTCATGGGAAAGGTTGCACCAGCCGCGGACGTGAAGTTGGTCGCGAAGAAGGTGGAGTTGGTCGCGAAAAAGGTGGAATTGGTCGCGAAGAACGTGGAGTTGGTCGCGGAGAACCGGTGGAGTTGGTCGCGGAGAACGTGGAGTTGGTCGTGGAGAACGTGGAGTTGGTCGCGAAGAGCGTGGAGTTGGTCGCGAAAAACGTTGAATTGGTCGTGAAGAACGTGGACTTGGTCGCGGAGAACGTGGAGTTGGTCGAGAAGAACGTGGAATTGGTCGCAGAGAACGTGGAGGTGGTGGCAGAGAACGTGAAGTTGGTCGCGGAGAATGTGGACCTGGTCGCAAAAACATCGAGTTGGTCATTGAAGACGTGGTTCTGGTCCAAGAAGAGGGAGGAGGAGGAGGAGGAGGAGGAGGAATAGGAGCAGGAGAGGGAGGTGTGCCACTATTGAAAGGAATATGGACTTCAAGTAGAACTTTCTGTGGTACTTTGTGAGCATCATTTTCTTGTTTTGTGGAGAAAAAAGTATTACCTCACAAGAAAAATTTAATGATGTCAGAAATTGGTACGCTCAGATGAAAATGTTCTATTCTAAAGGCAGGACAATGTGTCGATGAGTGTCGGAAATGTGCATTTATCATCGCCATTCCTGATTTTGTGGAGCCATTTGGTCATCATTCCCCTGCCATATAAACTAAACCAACACATTGATGGAAAGCTTTGTTCCTGAGCATTCAGAAAATGTCGAGGTGTCCATGCAAAAAACGTTTTGTTTACAAGCTCTACCTGTTTCTGTGCTGGATGTTTGTGCCATTTTGCTCACTTTTTGGGACCGTTCAAGGGTTAAGTAACGATAAGCTTCGTACAGGTACAAAACCGGAGAATAGTAATTTCCTTCAAACGATTTAACCAAAGACTGATGTATAGGTTACAGACCTCGCCCTCGGAATTATCGTAAAACCACCTCTTGAAAATCCTCGCTGGTCGAGCAAAGTAACCGATGTAGTAATTGCTTGTTGCCTAGCCGCCAGTCATGTTGCATAATCTAAGCTGAGAGAGGCGTATGCTTGCAAGACAAGTCTTCTCTCTCTCTGCTTTGTTCGACCAACGCTTGCTCACTGTTGTGTGTTGGGGAGCGGAGACTATTTCAGTACATTGGCGCTGTGAGCGAAAAACGACTGTCATGGTAGCTCTTATACAGCTTCGGCCACCGCCTCTGTTTCCTGTCTTCTCTTCGCTCACGGATGCCTACACTAGGTGGACAAAGTGGCTCCGTTCTTTCTCGATGTTCGTCTCAGCCCCTGGGGTCGTGGATGAAGAATAACGCTGGCAGCTCCTCCTCTACACAGCGGGGAGGACGTCCAGACGATCGTTGAAGCGCACCTTGCCGGTGTCGATACAAGGAGACGCTCAACACCCTCGCCAAAGCATTGTCGAACTATTTCAAGGGAGAGAAAAATGTGGCGTTCGTCCAGTACCAACTTCAAAGAATAGACCAGCCACAGGGAGAGTCGTTCGACGCTTGGCTGGGTAAATTGACAGGAAAGGCGAAGCAGTGCGATTCCGGCGCTGGTCAGGATTCAGCGAGATCACATCTTCACACATCATTGCCGGTTGTCACTCCTAGAGGCTTTGCCATCGGCTCCTGCAAGAAGGAAACATCAGTTGGAAAATGCCGTGTGCATCAGTCGATCAATGGAGGCCGCAGACCTACAAGCTAGAGCCATGGAAGAAGCAGAAGAGGCCCAACTGGCGTATGCTCTGGACAATCGCCCCACTCGTCGAGCGCGGCGTCACAACTAGCCAGCCTGGGCACAGAAGGACACTCAAGCATGGCACCCAACGAAAACACAGTCAGCCGACCAAGGAGGGAACAGCGGAGACATCACCTACTACCGATGTGAACAGTCAGGACACAAGACATGTGACGCAGCAAATGGCAAAAGGGTTAACAACTGGAAAAAGGAATAATTTTGCTCATCCTTGCAGGTCAGCTGCCTCTAACCCAGACAGAAGAGTGGAGGCCCAGGCCATTCAGACGGCACAGTAAGACTCAAAAGAGGCATTCACAGCTCATACAAATGGGGAAGTGGTGGAGTCAGCCAAGATTTCAGTGCTCCTGAACGGTCACAGGCATGTCGTCCTGTTAGATTCTGGTGCCAGCACAAATATTATTAGCAAGCAGACACTGCCCAACATTCTGCAAGAACATGATCAACCGCAGTTGCTGCTAACGTCAACACGTGTATGTACGTATGGATTGACAAAACCCCTCTGCCTGGCAGGGGAGATTTTCTTAGAAGTCGAAGCCAACGGGCACGACTGTAAGGTCAAATTCATGGTAGCCCCCATGAAGGCGCGGACTTTACTCGGGAAACGCACAGCTACGGCCTTAGGACTTTTGCGTTTGGGGCCCGCACAGGCGTCCGCTCCACAGGTGGAGCATCACACCATGCAAACCATCCTTGCAGAGCACAACGACCAATTTGAGGATATTGAAGAAATCACGGATGACGAGATGACCATTCACCTCAAGCCAGGGGCGATACCAGTGGCACATCCCCCATCAAGGGTACCTGTCCACCTACGGGCAGCAACTGAGCAAGCTCTCAAGAAACAACTCGCACTCGGAATCATCGAACCCGCCACAGGACCTACCCCCTGGGTCGCCCGAATGGTGGTCGTCCCCAAGCAGACCCTCGGGAAATTGTGAATCACAGAGGACTTTAGAGACCTCAAGAGGCAAGATTTCCGAGAGTGGCACCCAGTTCCGTCCTTTGAGGAACTGACAGATGACATGGCCGACTCGACAGTCTTTTTCGCAACTGGATCTGAACAAAGCCTTTCACAAAATCCGCCTCAAGAAAGATGCTCGACAACTTACATTGTTCAGCACCCCTTGGCCTTATGCGTTCCGTTCGACTGCCCATGGGCTTCTCCGATCCTCTACCTCAAAGCCAGAGAATTTACAGTCCTGCCAGGCATCAAGCATGTAGACGAAAACATCCTTGTTGATGGCGCATCAGGTGATAAGCACAACCGTCGTCTGCACGACTGCCTTACCCGCCTCACTGAGCACAATATCACACTCAACCGCGATACGTGCAAGATTGGGCAAGGCAAGTTTGACTTCATATCAGCAACGCTCTACTCACGCCACGGCCTTCAGCCAGCGCAGCACACAGTGCCAGACATCAAGAAATTCGTGACACCGAGCAATGTGAGAGAAGTGCGCAGTTTCCTTGGCCTGGCGAACTTCTTACGACGCTTCATTCCGAACATGGCGACTATCTCAGCGCCACTGCGAGAGCTCACAGAGAAAACCCCATCCTGGCGATGGGCCAACGCTAAACAAGAGGCGTTTGACACCACCAAGGCGCAGATGTCAGATGAGAGCAAGCTAGCCTTCTTTGACCGATCCAGGCCCACTCATCTGTGGGTGGCTGCCTCGGCAAAGGGCCTCGGTGCCATCCTCTGACAGGCAGACAAAAAGGGAGATATGCTCCCTGTCTGTTGCGCAAGCTGGTCACTGAGCGACGTCGAGCAGCGCTACTCACAGACCGAGCGTGAGGCCCTCGCTGTGAAGTTCAGTTGTCTGCGGTTCCGCTTCTACCTAGCTGATGACCCCCTTTTCACCATACATACGGACCACAAACCTCCACTACAGCTTCTATCGCTGTCGTCACGTTGCCGTCCGCCGCCCGGATCGAGCGTATGGCTCTAGCCGTTCAGAACTTAGCCTACGAACTGGAGTACAACCCCGGAAGGGATAACCCAGCCGATACACTCAGCCGACAATCCGGTCCCATGCCAGCCGCTACAAACTATCGCAAGTTGGCAGACATGGCCTACACAAACTACGGACTGCTACTACGACAAGACTGGATCATTATTCCCAGCGAGGTGCAGCAGCAAGTCCTGCAGCTGGCACACCAAGGACATGAAGGCATCACTCGGACATGTGACTGTTTGAACAGCAAGGTCTTGTGGCCTCATATGGCTCAAGAGGCCTTAACAGACAGTTTGCCACTGCCTCCCCTGCCAAGCTGCCACCACTCCAGGCCACAGCAAGATCACACCAGCAACGCCCACTGCACTGGCTGATGGCCCATGGTAGTGTCTATTTTCTGATATCTACGGTCCATTCCCGTCCGGCGAATCGCTTCTTGTTACCGTGGATTGTTTCTCCCGCTACCCTGAGGTAGCATGGCTGAGGAGTACAACCTCAAACGCTATCGTCCGTCAGCTGCATCAGACTTTCTCTCACTTCGGCGTACCTGATGAGCTACTGACTGACAACGGCCAACAATTTACCTTTACTGAGTTCGAGCAATTAGTGGCGCAGTATGGCATTCATCATCACCGCTTTCCTCCGCTTTGGCCAAAGGCCAATGGTGAAGTCGAGAGGCTGAACCGCACTCTCACCAAGGCGCTGCGTGTGACACAACTAGAGGGCCGGGACAAACATGAAGCACTGGACGAATGGCTCATGGCCTATCGCAAGACAGAGCATCCTGCCACTGGACAGGCCCCATCATTGACTTCTCATGCAACGCCAAGTCCGAGACATCATGCCCACCCTCGCCCAACCATTCCCTGCTGATCTGGAAGTCAGAAACAAAGAAACCTACTTCCGGGCACGCAAGTGCCTCGAAGCTGTTGTCCACCGAAAGGCCAAAGCCCACTCCTTCGAGCCGGTGACGTCGTTCTTCGGAAAAATGAACATCACCCCAACAAGACCGCTTCGCCCTGGGAGCCACGTCCTTGGACAGTCACCGCCACGGAGGGTGATGCGATCACCGTTCAGCAGGAAGACAACACGGCAGTTCGGCATGCCAGCTTCTTCAGACAAGCAACACCCATGGAAGCCGTGCCACCCATCGCACATCCCACGGATGCGCATCCGGCAGATAAACACGTGGAAGACTTGCCGATTGCTGAAAGACAACGCCCACGGGCGTCAAAAAGTGCCTCTCTGTACGACTTGTAAAGTTTCTGTAACATTTTCTGCACTCTTCTTTTCCCTTTTTTTGGCGTTTACCTTATTTTTACAGAAGTGTTTCTTTTTTGTTGTTTTCTTGTAGGAAGAAGGTGATGTAGTGATCTCGGACCTTAATAATTGCTTGTTGCCAAGCAATCTGTCATGTTGCATAATCTAATAGAGGCACACGCTTGCAAGACAAGTCACTTCTCTCTCTACTTCGTCCGACCAACCCCTGATCACTGTTGTGTGTTGGGTAGCGGGGACTATTCCACTACATTGCGCGGACTATTTCGCTGCAGTTTGGGCTGTTTAGCTGTTCTGACTCTTTCCACTTGTATTTTGTATTTTTCTTCTTTCAATTCCTCGTGCCTTTTGCTCACTTTTTCGCACCTGGTCTCACTTTGTTCCACACACGCATGCAC
>JAOWAR010109868.1:0-12121 GCA_028571005.1 Clathrina lutea | reverse complement strand
GCACCTACCGGCGAAATCCCGGAAAACAAAGCTTCCCCGTCCCCATAAGGATGCATACATCAAAGGATCACGGTGTCCACTCGTCACATTTCTTTCTCCAACTCATGGCTTAGGGATTCAAAGAGAATTCCAGCAAGGCAATAACACATTTTAGCCGTAGATACAATTTGGTCACATGTAACAAAAGCCGTGTGTAGGCCGGGATGTTTTGTCCCTGCTGGTTCCTGAAATCAAATTGACATTGACTCTCCATCTTGACTTTTTCATTTGTTTGTTTCTCTGAATGATGAAGAGCAATGACGAGGAGGCAGTCTGTAATCACACTTCCTTGCTGAACCATCTCAATTTCAAGGTTTGTCGCAAGTAAAGCATACTTACGCACTTTGTCACTCCTCAGTTACCAGAGACAAGGACAGGCAAGCATTTGGAGACATGTCCGTGAAAATACCATATAAGCTTACGCTACTCTTTAAAGAAGCAACATTGGGTTTCAGATTTCCTTCAATTGAAGTCTTTCTTGGGAATCCTTTCAGAATTGCTTGTTTAAGTATTTAATCTTCTTCTGATTATAGAGAAAAGCTGATGAAGTAACAGGGAATGCATCCTATCAATTATTTCCGGTTCGTGAAAGGGCAGGTCGGGAGGAAAGCCATACGGTGAGCTTTTGATAAGCTAGACATTAATTTAGAGTGTAATTGAGGAAAATCCAGGCTGAACCAATGGTATATTTGCTTACTATGTTCATTCAGCTCTCTCCCTCTCTCTCCTTCCCTCAATCCCTCTCGCTTCTTCCTTTAATCCATCTTGCTCCTTCCTTCAATCCCTCTCGCTCCTTCCTTCAATCCCTCTCGCTCCTTCCCTCAATCTCACTCACACCTTCCCTCAATCCATCTCACAACTTCCCTCAATCCCTCTCTCTCTCCTTCAGTCAATCCCTCTCGCTCCTTCCCTCAATACCTCTTGCTCCTTCCCTCAATCCATCTCTCTCTCCTTCTCTCGATCCCTCTCGCTCCCTCCCTCAATCCCTCTCCTTCCCTCACTCCCTCTCACTCCTTCCCTCAATCCACATGCTCCTTCCTTCAATCCCTCTCGCTCCTTCCGTCAATCTGTCTCACTCCTTCCCTTGATGCCCCTCGCTCCTTCCCTCAATCCATCTTGCTCCTTCCTTCAATCCATCTTGCTCCTTCCGTCAACCTCTCTCGCTCCTTCCCACGATCCGTCTCGTTCCTTCCCTCAATCCCCCTCGCTCCTTCCTTCAGTCCCTCTCTCTCCTTCCCTCAATCCCTCTTGATCCCTCTCTCCTTTCCTCTCTAACACACATTGTGCATTCCAGTTTGCTCTTTAATTCATTGACAGTTCCTTTGCCTCTTTCCTTGCAACATGATGCATGAGCGCTTTAACTCTCCCTCTGGATATTTTCACACGCCTGTTTCTCTCTCTTTACCTTCTCTCCATTTTGTTCACAAATGTATCCTGCACTGTTTAAAAGGACAATTTACCCTTTCCAGATTGCCATAGTGAAAATCACAAATATGAATGGGCTATTTTCATTAAAAAAAAACATTAAACTCCACTCAAAACCATTTTCAAACCCTATACAATTCCTACGAAAGGTACAGCTCAAACCCAATGGTCAAGCAAACTTTTGTACTCGATTGGCGATGTTTCAAAATCACTTACTTTTTTGTGACAGTGTCTGCTTGCCAACTGACAGTACTAGCACTCTAATTGTATTGCACAAAGAAGCATGTTGGTAGTCTTCTTGACTATGTGAACTCTGCTGCAGTGTGGGAGGAGCTCACCGGTATGCCTTGTTTGGGTCAAGTGCTACCTTGCACGTCTGGCTGTTGGACAGACAACACGTTTGATCCTGTCCTATCGTGTAGTATCCCGAATATTTGAAGTAAGTGACAGACATAGCATCAAGATGCCTAGATCCTTCTTTATCTTGGTGAAGACATGCTATTATCACTAGCTACAAGGACACATCAGCTTGGAATGTTTCGGCGGCCCCAAAAGGGCAAAACAGCCTGTCAGCGGGACAATATCAGCGAATAATTTGCCACAGCTGTAAATGCAGAAGTACTAGAGTATGGACTTAAGTATAATACCTGGATTTTTTTCATGTCATGGTAGCTCAGTTGGTGTCGCTTGGTGACCTGTAATTTGGTGGAGGAAGGTTAAAAGTCAGAGTCATGGTTGAATTCTTCTGCCACAGGAAGAGCGCAAGTACTTGCCTCTCAAGGCTAACACCACAGGGACTCTTCTGGACATTCCACCACGCGAGGGCTACACAGAAATCAAGTCTGAAAGCGAGCGATTTGCAGTAGTAAGAATGATACCTAGCAAGCACATTCATATCTTGGTGTAATATGGATCAAAGTTTTGAACAGCTTCATGATCGGTTCGACTGACTTCTGTGTTATTTCGATTTAAACATGTGGGCATGCAGGAAGAATGGATTTACAGGTCCAGGTGTTATAGCCTGGGCAAAGTCCTCTCAGGTGTACAACCTGTGACATGTGCTCACAAATGGACCACTGTCTCGCAGACCAGGCAACCACCCATTCATGTGATATTCAAATTCGTCGTTCAGTTCTTAAAATTTGTTTCAAGAAGACAAGAATGAGATTACACTAACAAGGAGCACCACATGTACATGTGGTTTTGGTAGTAAGGCAAAAGCGGCTTTCTATCGGGTTCGTCAGTGGCCTAATGGAAACGTCTCAAAAAGAAAAGGCAGAACCACATGGTTGTTATATACGTGTGCATAGCGATGTATGTGCAAGCACAAGGTGTGCGATGGTGCAAAAATGGAAAAGAACGTGTGAGATAGGAGTGTAAAAAAGCAAGCTAATGATATGAGAAAGTGTGATCATGGGGGCAAATTAATGCGAAGTGAGTGAGCAATGAAGGTGAGTGCATGAACCGTGATGCATGTGAGTGCATGAACCGTGATGCATGTGGGTGTGTTTACGCTTTCAGTTTTATTACTCACTCACTTCACACAAATTAGGACACACGATTAAACGTTCTCACGTCTTGTTCTTTCACACTCCTATCTCATACATGTTTTTTTTTCTTTTCGCACCATTACACAGGCCTTGTGTTTGCACATAGATCGCCACGCAAATGTAGATAGCCACACAAATGTATATAACAACCTTGGTTTTTTCTTTGCTTCCTGAGTTGTTTCTGTGGGGCCACTGATGAGCTGGACAGAAATCCGCTATGTGATTATTACCAACAACACATGTGGCATTTGTTGTTCGTGCAATTTCTTATAGAAATCTCTCATCCTTTGTAATTCATTTCTGGACTCCCTTCTCTTTTGTCATTTCTTTTCTCCCTGTCCTCAAATTAGGCCACCACTGAAATCTTTGAAACATTGGCCAGTCGTAAGGAGAGCGCAACCTGGTGGATTATCCTTGTGGCTGTACTCTCTGCTCTCCTCATCCTGGCTGTTCTCGTTTTCCTTCTATACAAGGTCAGGAAAAATATAGAAAACTAGACGATAACATTGAATAGTTCCTTTCCAAAGGTATCAACCGACAACCTATCCAACAAATCGGAATCATTTTCTTCCTTAATTTTACCTTTGATTCTCATTACTAATTTAAACCCTTGTTTACATTTAGCGGTGAAAGGACTTTTCTGTTGTATTTTTGTTTCGTTCCCTTTGGCCAACCTCATGAAACTCCTTGGCCTGGAATTATGTACCGGTACAGTGTACCAACCAAAAACCACTTCTCATCCGCTCCTTTGATTTCTGCTCTTTTTCTTAGGGATTTAAAATGTTCTAATGAGGTTTAAACTTCCAAAATATTTTGCAAGAAAACCTCATCACTTTGCTCAGTCCCACTCAAGGAGTTGTCAATAGTTTTCGCCGGTTTAAATCTTGAAGTGGCCTGGAAGATGGGACAGGTTTGCCTGAGGGTAGTTTGAGCTTTACCTTTCTGCTGCAACCACAATGGTTGTTTGATTTCTTGTCTCTGGTTGCAGTGTGGCTTTTTCAAGAGGAAGAGAATGAATGAGGATACGGCCAGGAGGATGTTGACCCACTGTTGAATTCTATGGTCTGCTTCCGCCTTAAGGAAACTCAATATTCCAACTCTAAAATTCTTTCTACATTGGTCGAAACGCAGGTTATTGCATTTTCAGCAGTGATAGACTTCTACCAGTAATGTCTGCCTAAACATTCACCGGGAAGTTCACTGCCGTGGCAGAAAATTCTTCCTACGGTTTAACTTTTCTTCCACATACCACCCCACCACCTGTCCAGAAGTGCAATTTCTGCCCACATCACTTAAACACCTGTTTTTTTCTCCAAGTGTGGCTTTGTCTGGCTTAGAGAGACATGTCCCGTGAGTCACATCGCATCTCCCTCCTCAAGTCTTCTGCTGTTCTCTGTGTTTCTTCCTCACATACACCCATGCATGGGCATTTTCTTCATGCGCATCTCAGAGTTGCCCAAGATTGGCTGAGTAAAATTGAGCATTGCCCAATATGTTCTCATTTTTATCAGGGTATTCATTTGTGTACAGAGAGATAAGAGGGGGGGGGGGGGTGTATTATATTGATGAGAAGCACATCTCGCACCCTCGATATCGACATCAAAGTTCCCGTACCTGTATGTTAAGCTCAGTTTGTCAACCTTCCAGACACATTTTTGCAATCAGTAACGGTCAATACCAATTATCTTTCCGCTCTTCTTCCCCTCCTACTCCTTTTCTCAGTGATTTTAAGTGCTTTTAAATTATTAGTTTTGACATAGTATCCAGTTTGAAAACTGAATCAGTTCGCCGAGTCCCTAAGGAAATCGTCAGTGATTTTCTCACAGAAGTCATTCCTGAGGTGGCCCAGAAGTTGGGGCCAGAAGTGAAACAAACGAGGCTTTCCGCCTTTGTAGTTCCCACTCAGGCTAGGGAACACAAGTGTGCTTGAGAAGAAATCAGCCGGTCTACCTATAGGCTGGGTTTATTGGGACAAAAGCTTCCCTAACGTTAGAAAAGAGATCCCGAGCAACACCCATTTCACTAAAAAAATTGAAAAGGCAATTTCACAGGAATCTGGTAAAGGAGGTGTGATGGAAGTTTTCATTGCGGCTCTTCCTCACCGTCCTCAGCCGCCGTCAGTGATCTGGTCTCTATCTGTCAATCGGTCAATTTTGCCCTTTCCGGCGATACACTCTCCAGCTAATTGCAGCGGTTCGGGACGGGTATGACTCCTGGCCTATCTGATAGTCACTGTCAAAAGCATGGATCTTGCTAGAGACGACCTCGAACCCGACCTCGCCCGATCACGTTGACGCAGGTTCGCAACTAAGCTATTGAGGCAATTAGTGCTGGGGCGATGAACTGTTGGGCCTCAGGTTCCTGCCAACAATATCCTAGCAACAAAATTTGCGCCGCGTCTATAGTTACGGTCGTGCATGCGTACCAAAAGCACCAAAACTAAAACCTCGTGCGTGGGTGTCGGCAAAACTGTCTTACCCGTTCCGAAACATGCAAAACTGAAAACCGCGTGGAGTAGGAGAATCTTGTGGCTTGTTTTGATTGAAGCTTTGGCGTGAGACCAAAATCCACTATTTTTTTTGCACAGAGGTAAGCCTTGTGGGAGCAAATCGGTTTTAATTTTTGGTTCGTGTGCTTTAGGTAAGTCTTGTGCCAGCACATCATGTTTTCTTTTTTTTTTTTCTGTTTTCAGTACTTTAGGTAAGTCTTGTGGCAGCATATCGGTGGTCGCACTCTGATCGTCGAAAGCCGCATGCACTGAGGCCATGACAGAGAAAGACGCGCATTGCCGGTGTGTATCGTGAGGAATTACATGTACTAGGTAAATAGGAGGCATTGAATTTCTAGGTAAATGTACAGACAATTTTATCACTATCGGGACCTGAAATTTGAGGTCTCAGTAGTAGGGTTAATCCCCTAGTCCGTCCGGGAGATGATGGATTTATGTACACTTCATTTGAAGGGAAAACGACCTCGGCACGCATTCTTATGACACACACGTGGAAAAATACGCACACACAAAAGCACGGACGCACACAACACACGCGCCCGCACACATGCACGCACACACGCACGCGCACATGATGATGCACGTACGCACGCACGCACGCACACACACTCTCTCTCACTGCCACCATTCCTGCCACCATTCCTTTCTCTGTTCTCATCAGCCTTTTCCTTTCATCCAATTTTTGCTGGACATGAATCTCTACAATGTGTACAATCCGTTTGATCGTGGGACTCGTTGTTATCTCTTGTGCCCAGCTATCCTGTCTTGAAAATTTATATAGGTGATAGTGACCTTTGTGCGCGCGCGTGTGTGTGCATGACTTCACTACCCCCTTTAGTTTATGTGTTGTGTTTTTCCCGTTGTTTCAGCTTTTTCGCCCATGTAGTTCACACACTAGATTGTCTCTTAGGCTAAGACAATCCTGACAAGAATGAGTAGTCCATGATTCAGAGCATGCACAAACGTTTGAAGCTGCGATTGTGGGTATGGGAGCGAGAGCGTGTTTTCAAATAAAGGAATTTCTGTGTGAAAAGGCAACTGCTACCAGTGATTTCAAAATCAGATGATATAAGATGGAAGTAAAAGTCTATTTTGCATGATCTGTCACTCGGCACAGCACCAGAATGGGTACAAGACAAAAACTGCGGCTCCATGATGACTTTTTATGTCGCAGCCACAATAAAGGTAAATGCTAAAGTGAATTTTGCAATAATTTATGCTCCCTGCATGAGAGTGTGAGCTCGCCTTTCTTTGTACTATTAATTAATTGCTATGCTTTAGTCTACTCATGTCATCCGGTAGATGGTATATTATATATGAATATAGACGGTATTGTGATTTGCATCCTTGATAAAGTACCATCACATCACACCGTTACCTGTGACCAAGGTAAAGAATCAGAGCTTCTCAGTATATGAAGTCTAAAAGCTATATGAATCATTGTATCATTGCAATAATATTGGTACGATACTAGTTATGTGGTTGGTGTGAGATTAATGGTGTGATACCCCCTTGATCACATGCAACTAACACTGGAACGAAAGACAGAGAGAATGTGTGTGTCTCATAGAATCTATCATGAAGCGAGAAGAGTGTCAACATCTTCAGAAGATGGCTGTGTTAGTCGTAGACAACTTGATGAGGTGGGAACCACAATTTCATGCCCCATGACATTAATATTAGAAATTTTGACCCGAGCATGAAAACTACGATTATGAAAACTGTACAAATATTTAATTTGTGTTCAGACATGTGCTCAACCACACTCTGTTGACATTCTCACGGTTGTATTTTTCTCTTATCTTTTTCTTCATGGTGACAGTACACTACTGATGAGAATGATTGAAAACTTCTTTGGATTAAATCCATTCAGGGACTTTAACCCTACTGCTGAGACCTCAAATTTCAGATCCCGATAGTGCCAGGCTAAAAATGTCTCGCATTTACCTAGTAATTCAATGCCTCTTATTTACCTAGTACCTACAGTCCGTCCACGTTTCCTTATTTAGCGGTACTACAGTTGAGATACTGTATATTGGCAATGGGAAATAGGTGTATGCTGTAATGTACACACTGCATTCTTTTGCTGAACTGGGCTGTAGTACATGTAATTCCTTACGACACGCACCGGCAATATATAGGCGTTTTTCTCCATCATGGCCTCAGTGCATGCGACTTTCGACGATCAGCGGGCGACCACCGATATGCTGGCACAAGACTTACCTAAAGCACGCAAACAAAAAATTAAAACCGATTTGCTGCGACAAGGCTTACATCCGTGCAAAAAAAAAAGGATTTTGGTCTCACGCAAAAGCTTCCCCGATCAAAACAAGCCACAAGATTCTCCTACTCCACGTGGTTTTCAGTTTTGCATGTTTCCGTTCGTAGGTTTTTCGTGAGGCAGTTTTGCCGACACCCACGCACGATGTTTTAGTTTTGGTACGCATTTTGGTACGCATGTCCGAGCGTAACTATAGACGCACAAATTTTGTTGCTGGGATATTGTTGGCAGGTCACAAAGCCCAAAAGTTCATCGCTTTTGGTTATGAGGTCATGCACGTGCAGGCATGACGCCACTCACTCCTCTACTCACCTCGGCTCAGGCCGAATCCCACGTCTGACATTGCGCAAGCATCATAGGCCCATCCACCAAATCCTCCAATTCCTTTGCCAACTCCGTGGGCCGAGGGCGTCCCCGGACAGCTGTACGGCCTCGAATTCTATTTCTCAGCATTGACTTCGGCCGTGACGCCGAGCTGGGTGCTAGCGCTCGCGCGATCGCCGCCCGAATGCTCATTTGGCCCTTCGTGACGGCTTTCACAGCTTCTTCCATCGCTCGCTTCAGGGCTGACACTGCGAGAGGATCGCTCATGCAAGGACCAACTGTGAGAGAAATTGACAGCTGCTTTCACATTTCGCCATCCTGCTTTCTTGGCGGGAAAATTTCCCGTCTAACACATTTTAATGTTGCAAAATTGTCTCGAGATCGACTAGCTTTTTGGCGAAAAGGCCACCTGTGGTGAAGATACTTCCCTTCGTTACTTCGGTATATCCGTATATCGCGCCTTCAATGCCACGAAGGAAAGAAATTCGCGTCATCGGAAGTACCTCGTCAGGTGATTTACTGCCCGTGTACCGATGGCGTACAACTCAGTCGGGCACGCCGCGGGCGTCTACTTCGACGGAAAAAGGCCTTTCTGAGCCTTCCGGATAAATTTCAAGGATCAGATTCCGTGGATCGGTCGGTCTAACCTAAGGCGAGGATAGAATGTCGTTGACGGGGTCGTGGAAGCGTCCTGGCAATTTTTCTCCAGGGTGTCTGACATTTGGGCAGGGGGCCTACGCTACAAGTGTTCGCTCGATCACAGAAAGATCGCGCATGTTGCTGCAAGAACCGAACATGTTGAAGAAGGTTGTCCAAGATGAGACGTCGCAGTAGAAAGACGAAGAGCAAAGTGCTGCTAATCCCTTCGAAGAGGGCGAGGTTGTTGGTCTATAATCGTGGTCACGCGTGGCTGACGCAGGAAACAGAGCTTCGAAAGGGCGAACGCTTCGCCTAACGGCGCTGAGGTTTCTACTCGTGCCAGTACGTCGATGTCTGGTGAGCAGTCGCCTCCTACATCGCCATCACGATCTTCAGAGGGTTACTCAGCCCTTCCTCCAAGCGGGTCGTCGAGCACATTACAAACAGCATCCGGCAGCACATACCCGGCCTAATTACACGCAAGCGTGAAGCATCGCGCAGCGAAGCGGCAATCTGTCTCTTGGACAGCTGTCGTGAAGCCATTGGTCGACACGAGAGGGAGAGAGAGGAAGAGAGCGAGGGAGAGAGAGAGAGAGAGAGAGAGAGAGAGAGAGAGAAAGAAAGAGAGAGGGAGAGAGGGAGAGAGAGAAAAAGAAAGAGAGAGGGAGAGAGAGAGAAAGTACTAGGTGACACGCACAATGAGCTTGATCGTCAACTTCGGGCGTGAAGCGCGGCAAGATTGACCAAGCAGACTCTCATGTGTCAGTGTACCATGATGTACTGTTGTCCGAGTTGTACGAACTCCGTTGTACATGTATTTCCATTTTTCGTGCGCGGTGTCCCATTTCCGTCCGCACGTGCACCATTCCCAGTGACATCACTGGGCGGTCGCAGGGCGCTGGACAGTGCCAACAAGGCGGAGCCGGCAACGCTCCCAGATCCGAAGAAGGCCGTTTCTGAAACAGACGGTCTGTGTTCCTTTCCGAGACTGTATCTCACCTTGTGGCCGGCCTATCTTTCTGAAATTTGGCATGGAGAAACCTCATACCCTTGGCAACAAAAGCTTACTGGCGATTTTTTTTAGTTTCCTTCTCCTTCTGAAGATACATGTGTTCAAAGTTGCATTCTTCAACCAAAATCGGACCTCTTCGCGAAATGAATGTAAGGCAGGCTGTGAACAAAATTTCAAGAATCGCTAGCAATTTATAATATTTTGTAGACCAGTCCTTCAACAAACAATTAGCAAAAGAAATTGGTTGATCCCTTGCGGGTACTTACACTTCTTAACTTCTGAAAATGAGGTGTTTTTTGCACATTACCTCATTTTTCTCAGCCCTCCGTGGGTTAATTTTCAGTTTCTTTACGTCAAAATGATTGCCTTGTGAAGCAGTTTCAAACCAAAAAAAACAAATGAAAATCGGTTGAGGAACAGCGAAAATGTAGCCTGAGGGGCTGCATACCTTAAGGACCAAAATGTTTGAGCTGTAAAAGTGAAAAAAATAAAAAATAAAAAGGGCTTCCACCCCTGCACCCAAGAATGGGTGGTCACCTTGTACATCATTTGCTGGTCTTGTTACAAAAAAGGGTAGAGTGGCAGTGTGGGACTGGATGGAATGGGGTGTTTTTGTGAAAAAGAATCCAATTTTTTCACCCGGTATTGATCAAAAGCTATGGATGGAACAAAAATCTTTAAACTTTTGGACTTTGGGGAGTTGTTCGTGACAATCGGCTATTCCGCCAACTAGGTGGAAACATTGCAAATCAGCTGTTGTAGCCATTTCTGCAATATTTGTCCACGTTTCACTGATACATAAGGGGTATTGCTTCCGTTCCCAAAGGGTCGTTTGCCACAAGCAATAGCCCCTGATCTCTAAAAGAGACGCTCTAGGGTTTTGAGCAGCGCATTGAAAAACCTGTTATTGGACTTAAAGCTTCCAGGGCAAAGTGAGCTGGTCGACCAACACAAACCGACGGGGATCAAATGCAAAGCATCCAGGACAACTGGCAGGTCCTCTCTTGTATCTTCCTTCCACTCTGCAATCAATACTACTGGTAAGAGCCACTTCATGCACAAGTGCCACCTACATGTATACAGACAGACAAACAGTCCTACAGACAGACAGACAGACAGACAGACAGACAGACAGACAGACAGACAGTAAGACGGAAGAAAATACATCTTTCCCTATGTACACTTACTATCCTTCTAGAATGCTAAAAGGGAATCCGAATTTACCGTACAAAGCACATCCCTCGGCATCCCAAGGATCATGACTCCAATTAGCTGCTCTGGTGACAATTTAAGTCCCATGGCTCTCCTTCTGATCAGAAGAGCCTTTGGGCTTGAAAAGAGAGCTCCTGGTAATGACGAGGGAAATGCCCCATTACATCAGACAGACAGCAGAGTGTTCGGAATGACACACGGGTGTGTGTGCAGGTGAGAGAAACTATAGACAGGCAGGCAGGCAGACGGACCAACCGATCGACCCACGAACAGGCAGGCTGACCAACTAACCCACTGACAGGCAGACCGACAAACAAACAAACAGAGAAAAACAGACACACTTCGGAAGGTTAATTTTCTGTACATTAGATGGGTCTAGTAGATTGGACATACTGTGGCCCGGCTTGGCCCAATCCTGTGGACATTGGATACATTAACGTCTCTGTTGGCTGGACAAAGCACACACTTAGGACGTTCCGCATGCTTTTCCACCATCCAGCTGCCTACCGGACGCCAGCCAGGAATAGATGTCGGTTCTAGTGGTGGTGAAGACTTGCTAGGAGTTATGGCTATATCAGCCAGGGCATCATCTACACAATGAGGGCACGCCACAGCATGTCAGACGGGTAGGTTGCGCCACTCGTGCAGCAACATCTCCATCTCCAAACTGCACTGTAGCATGACCTGCCATACTGACTATTCATCTTCTCCAAACACGTAAAGCATCACAAACCAAGATGCCTTCAAGTCGTACCAAAACCGTCGAATGCCCAAGCAGCTGGTCAAAGCTTCATTGTCTCCAAAATCACCATCCTGCCACACCATGTGATGAAGCTGACGAAAAATATGCACGAGGTCCCGCTCCCACAAGCCCTTTGGCAAAAGCACACACAACTTGTATTGCAGAATGACAATGTTTTGCTGGCATTGCTGGCTCAGGAACTGTTCTAAATTGCCTGAATGGAACTTCTTGGCGGTGTGATTTCGAGTTGTGGGCCGGCCTTCCATCCAGTCGAGGACAAGATAGTGCATTGCTTTATCCCAAGTTTGTTTGGATGTGAGGTGAGCACTGAGGAACGCTCCCTGTTTGAACTGCCTGTGAGGTGTGCTGGGCTAGCCCTTGCCAATCC
>JAOWAR010109757.1:0-12121 GCA_028571005.1 Clathrina lutea | reverse complement strand
AAAAAGACCCCAATAGCTTATTTTTAAACAGGTTTGAGCAAAATCCGGGAGGTCAAATTTAGTCTTCTGTTGAGCCTTAAGCAATGAGCACCGTGGGTATTGTAACTCAATGTGTAAAATTCTCTGAAGAAGCTAAATAATAATTATACCGTCTGAACTGCTGACCCTCGAATGCTTATGAGCACCACCTATAGGCGAGAAACCACTCACAGAAAATGCATTTTTCTCAAAACCAATTGGCTGAGTTGATAAGGTTAGTGTGAGCTGTCATGCACTACATTAATCTGAGGGATATGATCCATGTGTCCATTGTAGCATAGTACAGCCTGTTCTCACCATTGTAGCATAGTACAGCCTGTTCTCACCATCGTAGCATAGTACAGCCTCTTCTCACCATTGTAGCATAGTACAGCCTGTTCTCACCATTGGGCGGTGCTTTATTCACAAATGGCTTAAGATAGACTGTTTTTCTCACCGTGTGTTTTGGGCTCTCTCCACGATACGCCTTCTCTCAGCACGAAGTCTCTCCTTTCAAAAGAAAAGTAAGATACACGGCAGACACAGCGAATGACTCTGTTTTAAGTCAGCAAAACTTTCTAATTTTACAAATCAAATCTTCCGGTGTTGGAACAGAGTTGAATACTTATAAACTTTTCGTCAATCCAATTCAAAAGCTGGTTTTTCATAATTTCCATGGCCTAACCAGCCCCCTCCATGACCACACAAAGTGCAAGGCTTCTCCTATTTCTACACAATTATTGGTCAAACCATGCCTAAAGGTCCCGTTCTTCAAAATATTCCAGGCTTCAGAAGATGACTTTTACCAGATAAACTAAAGTCGAAAGTGCTATTTTTTTTTGTTGTGTTTGCTTTTTATTTGTGATGGTTGTTCTTGTCTTGGCCCGTGCACGACCTGTGGTAAAAGTTAGCAGCCAGGACTTGCGGGAACAACCTGATGCGCTGTGTGCAAAAGCAAGGGAGATACAAACGCTTTCACCTTACATGTTATTCCTGTATTGTTGTCCTTGACATCGAGCAACAGATCCATCTTGTGATGGTCTTTGTAGAATTAATCAATTTTATGAACTATTTCAGTAGGAGAGATTGGCTCCTTTGACTAACCTCCCTCGCCTTGTCAGCATTCTGTTTCTGCTTCCGACTCTCAAGCCAGTCGCCTTGGTAGCCATTAGCCAAAAGGTGGCTCATTGACACCGGTGCCTTGTCCTCCCTGGGAAGACAAGGCAAAGATGAGAGTGAGGGATAAGTGCATTGGCAACCTGGGTTTAAAGTTCGATTAGTTCAAGCTCTGAGGTAGTTTAACACTACTTATGCCAGATTGGACTAAACATAGAAACTTGGAAAAGCACAATGAAACCACTCAGGAAAGGAATACATGAAAAACGAAAAAAGGAAAGGAGAGAAAGAGAAGCTTACAAAATCTGAGTCCAACTCAATTTTTCTGAAAAGTTTTGCCTCCCAGGAATAACTTTGATGCTTTTGTGTTTCGACAGACATTCGACAACTAAAAATGGGTGAAACAATTGTGGCAATCAATCATGTTGCTTTCACACGAAGATATCCATGAGCTTTAGCTTACACCAGACGTGGTAGTTTCCTGCCATGCACTTTCGACGTCTGATGGGGTTGAGTGGTGCTGCCGCCCCAGGGAGGAGCATTTACTCTCGTGGTGATAGCCTTGGGTCGGGTGCGTCGTGTTTGAATAGGTGGAAGCTTCACCTGATCATCTTGATCCCTTTCAGAAGAAATTTGAGAAATCAGAGCAACCATTAGCGGAAAACAAGTAGCAAGGGATAAATCTTCCTTTGCGATGAAAGCTCCGGGTTCTCAGTGTGGAAATGCTGATCAGCTGAGAATACAGTTACAGTAAAGCTCGGACATAGCCGTTCGAAAATAAAAATTAACTCCTGACCATAGCACATCTTACCTGGTTATGTTTTACTAGCGGATCTACCCACACTTTGTACGGATTTGAAAAACTCCCCCATTTACCTACCTCCACCAGCGCCCCGGTCCACTACTGGAACTGGCCTTTGGCTCAGGTTTACCTCAGCCAAAAATCTATGCGACAACGGGGACAATCGGGTGTCTGCAAAGTCGTGTCGATGGCCAGGCCTGAAAGTACGCAGATCGTAAACAGATTGTACTCAGATCATAGAACGATCATCGGTGCAGACCTTGGAGGACACGCCGGTATGTTGCCCCTGTGCCAGCCGACTGTATGCTGCCAAGGTCACAAAAAGGGCCGCTGGCTCCGGTGCCGGCCACAGCGCGAGCCAATTGCATGGAAGAAGCACTGGCCAACCAGGGGTATAGGAAGATTATAGGTTTCTTGTTTCATAGGAAGGAGAGCTCGCGGATCGACCTCGTTTTTCCTTAATATAAGAACATGTCCGAGAAGTTCATTATTCACCCGCGTAGTTTGGCATGTACAGGTTCAACCGTTTTTGAATGCACAGAAGCATACACGCACACGAATGAAAAAATATATTCGATGGTAATGATCATTTGCCGCTGACGACAAGAACAAACTAAGTTTTGTCATCCATACATTTTCAAATATTAGTCTTCACAAATTGAAACGGCAAAGTTCATTCTCACCATGTAACCATTCACTCCTAACCATCATCATCAGTCATCGCTTAGCGCCCTCTTTGGCAGATGGTTGTTCAGATTGAATGTAGCAGCTGCATGTATCAAGACAGCCTCGACTAAAGAGGTTGGCTGACTGCATGTTGGATATTTCTCACCGGTTCCATGAATGGCTTTTGTCCTGCATGGAGAAAGGCACTTTTAGGTCGTATTCTTTTGGAGGGTGCTCGTCTCTTGCAGCCAGCTGCTCTGGATCTCCCCCGTCGTGAACAGCCCACTCTGGCCTGTCCGGTACAGCCACTGGTCTGTGAATACAGAAGTCGAAAGATGCAGACACTCATACCACTTCTCGTTGTGCATCAAAAGTAAGGCTAGAGGGAGAGAGAGAGAGAGAGAGAGAGAGAGAGAGAGAGCCACAACAGACAATTTTAATTGCACTTCAAGTTGAAGATCATTGGCATCACAGTAGTTGATCGAGACACTATACTGATTGACAACTCTTCACATTCGGCAAGTTCTTGATGGCTTTGGATATGAATTTTATTTCGGCATTGAATGGGCAGCCTGAATTTCATATTTTTATGCAGTATCTTATGTCTGGATACACCACAAGAACACCCCAATTTGTTGCTCTGTCATCATTGCGGCTGACGTGCCTGATGAATGTCACTTACTTTATGCTCGCAGCGAGATAAGCTTCTGTGGCACCACTGTGATCCATCCACTCTGGCCAGCTTGTTTCAACTCGAACACGTGATGTGCGAGCTTTATCAGTATAGGTCAAAAGATCTGTTAGAAAAAAAAAACAGAAAAAAAGTGGAAGACTCAGGCGTTAATTGTTTCCAGTTCACTACTGCAGCAAGTTTTCTACGTTCCTCCCATCCCTTGGTTCTGAACCAGCTGTTAGTTCAGAAAAAGCATCAAAAGGACATGCAGGATTGAAGGTTTCCATGTGCTGGTGGTGGCCGGGATCTATACGCAGACAATCGTTTCATGAATGGGAGAAGGTCTCTTTCATTGGCTGAATCAGAAACAAATTGTCTCACCTCTTCTCCCACCAGACTTGGCCAACTTCACATATGTCGAATCAGTGGCTGAAAATTTTGGCCGGGCTGGATGCTGTGGACTGATATCAGCAGTGCCCATGGTAGGTATCTGAGACAAGGGAGGAGCTGCAGTCGGGTGGAAGGAGGGCTTGTGTGGGCTGTGATACATCCATACTGTCCATGAATGCAGCAACAGCGAGGGGCGAGACGGAGGCATTAATCAGACAACAATAGGTGGATCCTATCTCAGTTTTATACTGAATCACAAAAATGGTATAATACACACAATTATATAGGAAGACGCTTCGGAAAAAAAAAGAGCTTGAGAAAACATATCCGTTAGAAGAAAACCCTCAAATCGGAAGCCAAGAAAACTCGGCAGACACTTTTTACCCATGTGCCTTACAGGCCGAGGAAATGCTTATTCAATTGACTGGAGATCTCTAGTTATCACAAATCCTACCTTCTGTCTCTCCGTCCGGCCCCTTCTTCTTGAGCCCCTGTCTCTCAATCTTTGGACTGGGATCCTTTTGTGAAACCTGAGAAGACATGATCACTTGGTGACGTCACTGAGTATTATAGTGAATTTTCACACACACACTGACACACACACACACACACACACACACACACACACACACACACACACACTTATAGTGGCACAGTTCTTCATTTCATCTGATTGTAAGGATATGCTGCTGAGCTTTGCGAAGCAGTAAATCCAGATTTTCCGGCTCAGTGTACTGGAACTTCACTGAATAACCAACATTATTCCAGATGACATATTTCTGGGGCATTTTATCTGATTTTTCTTCTTTGTTCTTTGCTTCGGCATTCATTTTTGTTTTGTGAAATGTGCTGATGTCAGACAGCAAAAAACAAAACATTGAATCCCAGCCTGTGAGCTTTGTGTTGAACTATTGTATACGCCATCCTTCCTTTTCCAACAGTTCGTAAGGGTTACTCTGTCGTTGGCCTCATCATTCTATGGCCACGTTATCTGATCCCTGCTGTTGATACCATGATGGGTTTACATTGGTCGATCTGCAGATTTCGGGGCTTGAGTTTAGAAACTTTGCCGCTGCTCAGTGTCAGGTCTTCGTTGCGACATTGCTTGTCGCAACTGAACGCAGTGGCCACGCATAAAACATGTTTTTTTTTTTAATACAATGAACTTTATGATACACTTGTCCGACAGATTCATGCTTCTCGGGCTTCCTCTACCATTTGAAGTACATGGGTGGTGTAAGCCTAAGATCACCACGGCGCCATGATGTCGTCACATGGGGAGGCTTTTCCCTTGCAAGGCTGCTACGTTCGCTTGGATTGCATAGACCCCGCATAGAGCGAACAACTACAACATGACTCTCAGCGTCTCCATGATCTTCACCAGGACAACAACTGTCCCTTTGTACTCTTTCATATAAAAATATATATATACATATACATATATAACGGTACTAATGATTGTTCGTTACGGGGGATGCGCGCTTCCAGCTGCGCAGGAACGGGCGGAATCTGATAAAAAAATCTTCCCTGGCAGACCGCTTGCTCTGTGCACTTCCGACGGCATAGATACGGCAGGTTTCCTCGAGAGACATAGCTTCCGGTCGAACAAGAACAGTATAGACTTCTACAGAACTTACGTATACCGACGGCTCTCCAGTATCCATTGGCTACAAATCAGGATTTATTCGGTAAAGCTGTAGTTGCGCGATCAGATCCCGGTCGATGTCAGCTCAAGCAAGAGCAGTGCACGTTAGTATTCTCGCCCTGTCAGCGGGTTGGCAAGCCGGGCGCTGGGTCCGGTATATACCCCAGCCACAGTATTGCGGTGTATATGATCTCGCACAAACACCGTCTGTTAGCGCCGAGCTCGGACGCACAACGAGCCTCGTCGAGGCGCAAATCCACGACCGTCTGTCTGCCTGAAGACGACTGTTCTTGTTCGAACCGCTCGAGAAGATCTCGATGCCGTGCTTGACGTTTTTGACTCATGGACTGCGTGGGGATGCGCGTTGATTCCTTCACTTGCAATGAAAGCGCACGTGCATGAGCCGTTGCTAGGAGAGGGTTGGCATGGCTACCAGGGAGCGACAGATCATATATATCAGACAGCTTCAGTATATTAATACTTCTGCTGACTCCGCAGATCCTTAGGAAGAAGATACGGTAAAGAAACAGCTTCCCTTAGTGCCAAATTACAACAAGGTCGTGAAGAAGCTGGCCCGTTTTCGAAACAGGCCGTTTTTCAACGCTCGCTGCAAGAAAGTTGGCGTAACGCCTCGGAGCCTGAGGATACTCAAACTGCACGGCCTAACACTCCAACCCCAATTGCCATAGCTGTAACCGATACGTGACCTATTTATTATCCCCCCTGTCCGCTTCAATTCTGGGGAAGAAACGTCCATTCTGTACTTATGCTGGTGTCAGTGAGCTTCTCTTTACGCTTACTTCCCATCCAAATTTAAATCGTGAAGCCGAGCAATCCTCACCTCTGTTCCTGGCTGCTTCAGGTTTTAATAGTACTCAGGCTAGTTAAGTTTCTCTCTTTAGTTGTGATGTTTAAATGTCTCCTTGTCTTGTAACTGGCTGTGTCTACTTTTACCGAGTTGATAGCACTCGAACTAGCTTTACTCTTTAGTTGGAAGGGTTACTTGTCCTTGCCTTCCTTCCCTCCGCAGTGGGTGTAATGGCCAGTATACTTCGATCGTATGGACGTCACGTTTAGATTTTGTGATGGCTGATTTTCAACCAGTTTGACATGTGTCAATATTGCACAGGTTAACGCATTGCGGATCGAGCAGGCGCTGCTGTACATCTGCTAGCCTCAAACCAGGCCGAACCACTGTTTGGCAAACCACCCCCCTCGTTTGTCACCCGGTGATATCAACAAGCGGTTGGGCCTGGTTCGAGGCTATGCATTATGCAGCTGCAGCATGCATGCTCAAAAAAAAAACTGTTGAAAGCAAATTTTAATATGGGTAGGCAAAAAAGATGGCGCTGCTGGTTGTCCACAGATTATACGGATTTGTCACAGCAGCAAGTGGTCACGGCTCCATAACGGGTCACCAATCCTTAAATGTGGGTCACAAATTTCACACCAGGCTGATTGATAGAGCGATCCAGATCGCACCTGACTCCGAAAGCATTGATTGGTTGTCGTTGTACCCTTTAGTAGTAGGCCTTGCTTTGTCCCTATAGCTTTCGATATTTCAAACGGCATACATACCTGTATGTCCTTCCATGGTGACTGAATGTGGATTGACATGTAACACATAACGTGAAATAACTGGCGGCGAGACAAGGATTGTGTTACCTTATAGAATGTATCATACAACAGAGCCATTCTTGTGTCGTTCGTGAACTGTGACCATAAACATTAAGATCAGCAAGCTTGAAGTAATTTTAACCTAAACATAGGAGTCATGACAATTGCCTTAATCGATTTTTCTTTCATCAATCTCAGAGGTACTACAGGATACTGTAACCATACCAACCAAACCACGGACTAGGAATTAACGCGTAAGTATCAAGCCTTCCTGTTTTGCCTCATCTGCTCAACTGCTGACATCTGCAGCCATATGCTTGAAGACAATGTTTTCCTCCACCCTCAGCAGTATCTTCCCTAGATTTTCCACACAGATTTTTTTTTGTGCTGAGCAGCAAGCGATTTGCTTTTCAGCTTGTTGTATGAGTTCTAAACCCATTCAAAATAACACAAGATGATTTTTGGCAAGACTATCCCCTGAACTAAGGAAACAATTTGTACACACAGCACGATAAGTGCTGCTGTGCTTGAATCATCAGTGAAATGCTGGTACCACTTCCCAGTAATCAATAACGCTGCCCTTATCCATGTCTATCTCACCTTTCACACAGCATGTTTGTGTCTCGACCATAATGCAGGAAGAGGGAATAACATCTTACCCATCGACCTACAAAAACAATCGTATTCATGTGATGGATGGACCCACTATGCAAGAAATAGTCCATACTCCTGGCTGAGAGGGTAAGAACCCATGCCTAATGATCACACAGAAAGTGTTCAGTTTTGTTTCACACCATGTACGTCATGCGATTGATGATTAAAAAGTCGACCACACCAGTGGGGGAAGGAAGAAAGACCGCAATCGTACCGTCTGAAAATTTACACCTCTGGGCATGGTTGTATTGCCACAACGTCTGATCTGTGTAGATGCATGGGTGTACTGACACAACGCCCAATCTGTGTAGGTGGATGGGCCTTCGTAAAGTCATTGTCTACCACTGTCCTAATGGGCAGCTTCTACAAGGAGCTAGGCAAGAATTAATATGACGAAAATGCATATTCCCCTCGTATTAAGTGTCCGTTCTTCAGAAGCATAGGTAGCCTCAAAGTACTGAATGAATGCTGGGCATCTGGACCGCCAGACATTCACAAAACCAGGCAGGGAGATTTTGAAAGTTTCCTCGTCTACCTGCCCCCACAATGTCAGCAGTATAGTGTTCACTTTACGCCGATCGTCAAGGTCTGTAATTGACGTGTAGGAGCGTTTCCCGTGAGCTCTACCAACCACACAAGATGTGACGCACACAATCAATCATCCGATATGGCACATTCACCTTAGGTTTCAGTGTGAGGAAGCTGACTGTAAATAGTCTTGTCATCAGAATGATCCTGTTTCAGATAAATGTTTTCTATTCAGTGAATAATGCACTGTGCCTTACTCAGGTTTGCATATTGCAAGCAATAATCTCCAAGAAATACAGCAGACTTAGCGCTGATCTGCAAATGGTCCACTGTATCAGTACAACATTCACCCTTACTGCATGACATGCCATTGGCATAGCAGCAATTGACAGCCATATTACCAAAGACACTGGAAGCAGCTGACGCAGCGGTGCGGTCTGTGTATATGCATTGGGAGGAACAAAACACCTAGTTTGCTGAAATAGCTGCAAGTAAGTTGATAGAAATGTCTGATCAGTCAGGCGTTAGTGACAGAGTTGTCATTATCAGTGGCAGTGGAGATGGAAACCACGTACACTAGTCAATCCTACACGTCTGTCGATCGGGTGCAAAGCCAAGCAAGAACAAAGGCTGTGAGCAGCAATGACCTCAACCTCAACCCGCTATCCCTTCACACTTTCAAAAACAATATGAATTAAGTCATGTAAGCGGACATTGAGGAAAGATGCATGGATCAACATGCTCCACAAGCTTTGAGCCCAAAACATGTTGATAAGAACAGGCCAAACAGGCACCCGTTGAAAAAGGATTATTGCCTTTAAATATTTTGCCACATTGTTGCCGAAGCCAGCTGGTAATGCACTCTTTATCTTAAGGCCTGTTCCTAGACTTGCAAGAACTTGTACATGCTGAGCAGGTGAAATGTCAATCCCTTACTGTCATCTGTCATAATCACTCTGCAGCTGACCACTGCCCTCAGCCTCGCTCCTTCAATGCTGACAAGAAAACCTGCAGAACAGCAGTCGTCTCATGACGGACAGAGCTACATCACAGCAGAATTGAGGAAGGGTAAAGTACAGTGTGACTCCCAGTCTCACTGACTCTTATGTGGAGTTATGTTGTGCTTTACCCTTCCTCTTCTGATGCAATAGCAGAATACATAAATCGCACCCACCGCATTCAGAAGTAAATACTAGTATTGCTTTTGAGCTTTTCATAATATTAAATATTCGTTCTGACTGGTCACCTCTCACACGGCAGCTTGTGTTGGCCAATGATTACAGTTGCTTAGTCCTCCTGGGACAATGAACACACTGCACGTTGTTCGTAAGCTCAACATAAGATATTGCCTGAAGCAGTTCGATCTTACATGTATGTATATCGGCTCTTTGAATGATTCACCTTCACCATGGCCATCAGGTACAACAGCGGCAATCAACCCGAGGCAGTATTGAGTGGTCCCGTGTGTGGAATCTACATACAGGACCTTTCCTGTATACTCCATGTACATGGATTGCATGTGCCCCGTCTTTACCGTCAGGAAGAAGCCATCCGGCGGAACAGACTCAGGAATACCAAGCATCTGCATGACTTGCCAAAAAGTGACAAATGCAGGGATTGAGAAGCGCAGCACTGAGCAAGCATGGTTAATCAGGTTATGGTTAATGCTGGAACTAATGGAGCATGCAGAAACCAACAAAACATTAACCGTAAAGAGTAACAACCAAACATAAACAATCTCAAAACATAACAATGAGTTTAGAGCGTGTATGCAATTCCCTGACCTGTATGCCTTGTGGCTTGTATAGTACAAGGCATCCAGGCAAGTACAGTACAAGGCATGCAGAAACCAACAAAACAATAACCGTAAAGAGTAACAACCAAACATAAACAATCTCAAAACATAACAATGAGTTTAGAGCGTGCATGCAATTCCCTGACCTGGATGCCTTGTGGCTTGTATAGTACTATGCGGCTGTCTGGTTGTGCCAGCAGCTCTTCCACTAGGATGTGGACGGAAACAGCATCCTCTGAAAAAGTTGGAACTCATGCTGTTAATACTAAATGGTTGATGCCTTAAGGATACTCTCAAGTCAATATTTCACTCTTCTAAAACAGACAAGAGGCAGAGAAACTGACGACGGTGTTGTCACCGAAACGTCTTTCTATTCTCTAGAATCGTTTGTCCAGCATTTGTGTCTCCAATAAAGTAACTTCTTCGACACCGAAGTAAGCTTTAGCCGCCGAAAACCACGTGTTGTATACCGGCAATACTTGACAGATGTGACTTTAATTCACTAAACTTCAAACACAATTACCATGAGGGTACCATTATGCAGATAGTAACACGAATCAACGACTCAAGAGGGCGGCTTGATCACGACGCTGCTTCGCCTGCGTGACGCCCGACTATTTCCTCCCAGCAAAAATAAAACCACGGACACTGAAGGCGTTTCACTGACTGAGTAAATGCGCACGTAAACACGCAGGTACTTCTGTGATGAAGATCTCGAGGAAGATGCTTTCCGATCTTGAGCAATGAACCTCCACCCAGATTAGCCCGAAGCGAAGTAGCCGTGCTCCGCGCACAGGTGCCCACACGACGGCGAGTACCTACAGCTGTGAAAGTAGGCTTTACCAGCACTTGAGGATAGTGCACGGAGAAAACGACTCGCGGCCTTCGAGCAGGTTTGAATGCCCGCAGTGCCAGGAGGCTTATAACAGAGCGACCCAGCTCTGTGAACACTACGAACGAGAGCATAGCATTTCATCTAAGTTTTTCTAGCAACCCATGTCTCAGTCCAGGACAATTGGGCAATTTCATGGCATTCAGATTGGCACAGTTGTTCACCCCAGGTGCCTACTTCTGTCATAATACTAACTTTCTCGATGCCAGTTATATGATTAGGCAGATGTCGCTCTTCTGCTCATCTTTGTCTCACATGCCGGTACAACAGACGTAAAAGCGAATGTTTTCGGCATTTGCACTTCAACCGTGACAGACATGTTCTGCTCCAAGGATGACTTCTTCAGGTGGGTAGAAGACCTCAAAAAAACATCCACAACTCAATATGTGCAGTCAACTCAAGGAAAGCTGACAGCATGTGGTTATCCATTAGGATGACCTTCATCTTCTCCAGATACTCCGCTCTGTTCATGACAACGACCGCCCGATCCTTATCCGGTTTCATTATAACGATATCCTCCCTCCTCTTTAGCTCTCTCGCTTCCTTCAAGTGCTCACGTGTCAACGAGAAGGATTTCGTGTCCGGCCTAGCGTTGGCGTACTTCACTGCTAGATCCTGGAGAGACGATTTGCACCGTGCCGCCTGTGGTTCTGAGATCGCTTGGAACGATGACAAGTTCTGGTAAAAGAGCTCAAATTCTGATAAGATGACTTCCTTGGACACGACAGGTGGAACACCGAAATGTTTTCCTCTTGCCAGGACCTCTCTCTGTAACCGCGTCAACTCCACATCCGATAGATTCATTATGTTGGAAGCATCAGGAACAAACCGACCATGTCTCTGGCGGACCAGTGTTTGTAAAAATTTGTCATACTTCTTGGAAAGTTTATTTCGTTGTTTAATCTCTATGTTAGATAATAGCCTTGAGAACCGGATAAAGTCCACCAACGATAACACTGACCGTACCGTTTTGTACTCCGACACAAATGCCTTCCTACATCGCTCCAATTCCTCACGACACTTACAGAGCTCATCCTTGATAAACATCCATTCCACCTTGCTAGTGTGATGTAACCCCGCTCGTTGTACACGCTTCTGGATGGCTTGTGGTGCAACGCTCTGCTGAAGACAATCCTCCAAGAAGTCCTTGTTTGCACGAATATCATTTAACCTACACCGATGTCTAAGGGCTAAATTCAGGCACTCCACCTGATCCTCAGAAAGTCTCCCCCTAACGTACTTGAAAAAATTATTTGGTGTGGAGAAAGCTATAACTGTACTGAAAATGGAAAACGACCAAGCCCTGAGAACATCCATAGTAATCA
>JAOWAR010109646.1:0-12122 GCA_028571005.1 Clathrina lutea | reverse complement strand
TTAAAAGAAATTGCAGGCTAAAAACCTGGGTTGAGGCACCTTATATCGATCGAAGAAAATCTGCTGAGGAGAATCAAAATCCAAGCCTCGACCGGGAATTGAACTTGCAGCACCGAATAGCTTTTTTTAAAATTTCTTTTCGAGGGTGCGACTCGATTTTAATCGCGTTGTACGTTCTAACCCTCGGGTATTCTCTCCATAATATCATCCTCCAGACACCAGACAGCAAACTGGAAGGTGGTTGAGATAGCCTGACCTGGAAACTGCGTTCATCGCTTTTGTTTTCGTTTTTTCTTTTGCTGTTCTTGTTGGGATGACGTGATGGTGTAGAGGAGAAAAAGGCGACTCTCACGTCTGCCTGGCGGTTTGGTGCTGCGGATTCGAATCCGTGTCTCGGAGCCGTAAAGTATCATCTGCACTAAATTTCCCTCGATGAAGATGTGTTTCTTCAGTGAGTTGAAGGCAGAGATAAACTCTTCTTTAGAGTTTGAATATTTCACCATTACTATCGCTCGGACAGGACCACGTTTGAGGGAAGCATTTGAATGTGGAGCAGCAATGCGGCTTATGTGCTCTGTTTCAAACGCATTCAAATATGACGCGAATTTCAAATTCATGGCCGGTTTCTATACCCGAGGTGGCCTAAATAATACATTTTCTAAAGAGGCTTTTCACATGTTTTCCATTTGAATGTAGGGAAGCAGCTTCTTCATCGACCTGGCATCCTAGTTGATTATGTCAAGAACATTCTGATGAAAGCTGACCTGCAAGTGATCATCCCTAGCCTGGCTGAAAAGGATCTACTGGATGCCAAAGAGGTGATGACCCTCCTACAGGAGTTTGATGGCAGCAATGCAATCTTGTCTCGAGCAAAGCTGATCTACTTGGTCTTTGACAAGTCAATGAATGACGTGAGCAGGATCGCTGATGAGGTGCTCCGGTGCCAACCCGACTTGCTTAGCCCAGATACCAGTAAGTTAATCCAAGTTGTCACGGCTTGTGGAAAGAAATAAAATTGTGAGCGTCTTTCTGCTGCATGTCAAATTGTGTGCCCCGGGGGGGGGGGGGGCAACCACAGGGTTAGGGTGTTACTCACAAATCCATACAGTTTAGGGGAACTCCGTGTCACTAGACATCTTCACAATACATACATAGGGAGTGATGATTACTATTCTGCAGGAAATGAAACACCATTAAGAGAAAAAATTATCCTTTATATCTGAATGTCTTCTTTTATCTTGTAATGAACAGCTCAAGGACTGATGCAAGTCTGCCACAACGTGATGTCCAGTTCAATGGAACAGAGCCTCGAGGCTCTAGAACTGTCAGCCAGTGAGCTGTCATCACCTGACAAGGAGACACAACAAGAAAGTAAATATCTTTAAAGAAATAAAAAAAAAATCTTGTCACTACTTCGAACCAGCACAGACTCAAATTACAGCTATCTTACGTGCCTTCCAAACTTTCCAGATTAATAGAGAGACCATCATTTACTCAACAAAAGCTTGTCTTGAGGTTTCAATTTTAGCTTCTGTCCCCAAAATTGTTGTTGATGGCATGCGGTGCATTTTCTCTTTGTTCTTTTTGCGCTATCTAGCGTAAAAGACTTTCCCAGCCCTCTTCCATGCCGGGAGTTTATCACTTTAAAAATTTGAAGTTGCTACATTTCTTCTAATTGTTTTCCGCATAGAAAAATCTGCACAACTGATGTATGGCGATGATGAAGACAAGCCTGCTGTGGAGGTGGTTGTTACGTCTGCTTCTCCTACGTCACAACTTGAGGTCACTCAGAGCATGGCAGCAGACAGAGCAGATACAGTCACTGCTCCTGCTGTCTCCAGCCGGCCATGTTCTCCAACCATGCTTCGACCAGCTCTTCTTGTTGTTCTTGGTGCGTCGCATGCCGGCAAGTCCACGCTTGTCAACAACCTTTTCGGTGGCCGGGGACTAGCTGAAGTTGGCACCGATGCGTTCGGAACAACGAAGACACCACATCTCTACACGCAACGAGTAGCCGGATATGAGCTGCATGTTGAAGACACCGTTGGATACAGCTCAACCACTCGGAACCTTAGCAGACTTCCAATAGCTCAGTTTCCCATTGGAGCAAACCCGGAAAGAGTGCGTGACGGTGACCTCGTTCTCTTCTGCTCCAAGATGAATCGTAGCCAACACATTGACACCGGTGACCAGTTTGCCTTGGACCACTTGAAGGAGGTCTATGGTTCCAGCATCTTTCAAAGATTCATCGTGGTTCTGACCCAGGCGAACAAACTCCTCGCGCGAAGTGCTAAAGACTCCTGCGAAAGCCCCCAGCCAAAGCACCTGGAGCGCTACATGAAGGTGCGACTTGGCTTGACCAATGCATGGAAGAAGATGCTTACTGACATCCTTGGTGAAGAAATTGCAGATAGGATACCGATCGTGACGGCTGGGCACGACCCAAGTCAACGTCTCCACAACCACGATTGGTACTCTGTTCTCTGGGGTGAATGTGCAACGATCGCCACATCACACTGCTCAAGAGCTCTGTGGGAAATTGCGACGGAGCGTGAGAAGCGGCCCGTTGAGTCGAGAAGCCGTGCAAACTCAAACCAGTCAAGATCAACCTACTCATCCTGGTCGTCAGGGTCAAGCCGTTTGCACCAGGTAACGGTGAGGTAACCATGACGTCATTTTCTTCTGTGCCATCTATTTTATCTTTCCTACACTTGTATATTTTTGGGAAAAGCTATTTTGCCTGGCTTTAAATTGCATTGCATCTGGCTCACTGCTAGCTTTTCATTGCAAAGCATGGCAAAATCTCGAAAGGACTTTTTCAGAAATAAATAGAGATAATACGTCTTAAAGATCAAATCGAAAAGTGCAGGACGGTTCAGTGACAATGCCGTCATCGATTGCGCAAAAATCCGGCTTAGCTCTTTTGCCACCTTTTTTGGTATTACAGTCAAGCTGTCACAGTCAAACCTAACTTGTAACCCTAAAACTTGAAACAAAGTCATATCTTTCTTTTGCATTTTGCGCTTTCACTGAACCTTTTCATCTAATTTTTTCAGCCTGTTTCATCAAACTGTGTTTCACCAATTGTGTTCAAAATAAAGCTATTTTTGTGGTTGTGACAATATGGGTTAAAACGGGAGGTCCATTTCCAACTTGATGAAAAAGGATACATTCATTTAGGATTTTACTGTTTGATGAATGTTGCATGACTTATAGAGATAAAGAACTCTCTTCATCGGTAAGCAATGCAAAAGCTTCTAATGAGAAAATCCATAAAAATCCCAGCAGGCCGAAAAATCTTGATTCCTGTCTCTGTAGGACTTCTCTCGTCCGGTGTCTCGTCAGCCTTCTCCGATGCTCCACACAATGGCGGAGCAGAGTGGAGAGCATACATGGGGTGGAGAGGATCAGCCCTTGGATGCAGTAAGTATTATAGTCATACTCAAAGGCTGGCAAAAATTACCCCACAGCCCTGACGTCACTTTTTCTTATTGTCTGATCAAGCTCAAAGGCAAACTTACTAAGAGAGAAAGTTCTGGCTTGACCACGGTAAAAGGAAAATCATAGGAACGTCGCATGCATGTTGGTTGTCTACTGTGTTGATATCAACACAGATCATTATGCCCGATCCGTAAACAAATAATGCGCTGGTTATGATTCTTTTTCAGGAAGGTCGAACTGGTAAAACAAAAACAGGAAATATATGAGCTTTGGGGAAAAAAAAAGAAACTGCAATTCCACAGATTGCTCATTTCATCAGTCAAGGTACTGTCATCACAATACATGTGTGTGCATGCGTGGAGGGTTGTTTGCATGAGCGGCGTGCTCGGGTATGTGTTTGGGTTTGCATGTGTGTGTGCATGTTAAATTCCTCGTTAGATTAATTTGTGCAAGCTCACATTAGGCATGACCATGCGAATGCACAGATATTTGTAGCCATGGAGTTGTTGTATACACCTGTATGCATGCCAGTCAGTATGCACCAATGGTGTCTTCACAGAGGCCTGTAGCCATGTAAAGGTTGTATACACCTATATGTACGTGTATGCCAGCCAACATGATCACATGGTGTCTTCTCTTTGCTGCAGGATCAAGATGTCAAGAATGAAAGGCCAACTACTCAGCCTTCAACCTGCACCTCAGTGGAAGTGCAGGTAGATGGAGATGCAGAGGAAGTTGGGGTAAGTCAGTCCACATGTGACCTCATTGAAGGTACCAGTACTCATCATACAGCTGTGCGACGATCTATGATTGTGTAGGACTAAGATAAAATTAATGACAAAATGAAGTTCTCTCCCTTGCCAGGTTGCAGTTATACCCACTACCGCGACTACCGTGGCTGCCCATCAGTGTGACACAAAAATCAAAATAAATCACTCAAGCTCATAAGTTGGCTGCTTTCATTCAGGCATACCAGTCGGTCTCACTGAAAAAATAAATGCGTGCATGACAAGCAAACTGACAACTGATAAAATGGGACATGTCAGTCCCGGCAGACGACCCAGACATTGGCACCACCTGATTGTGTCTAACTCCTCTTGATCAGGTCGAGCGGATGGAAGAGGTAGCACAGCCGCTGCTTGAACATAACCCTACAACTGCAGCGGCATCTGACAGACAAGCAGACTTAGTAAGCGATTTCTCATTGGCCATTTGGTTATTCTCTTATCTCTTGTCTCGTATGCCCAACACTGATGCTTCAGTATATGATGGAGATATTGGACAATGCTGTGACTTGTTTCTTGAGTGTTATCTTTTCATGACAGGTGAATATAACACTAAGGCTATATAGGTCATTGAGCAATGAACGAAACTGTTTTTTCCTTCCAAACCTCAGCCCAATGCTGGAACACCTATCAAGATATCCCTGGATAAGCTGTCCGAGTGGCTACTGCAAGCTGCAGGAACACCAGACTCTTCTGAGCCTGGCCTGCTCAAACCTCAAGCAATTGCAACCGCCCTCGGCATCACCACTTTGCAGGGTGCGATAATCGGTGCAGCAGTAGGCTCGCTCCTGGGAGTTGGTGTTGGAGCTGCGGCAGGAGCGGGTATTGGTGCGCTTGTTGGCATTTTCCTCTATGTCTTCCGGAGGTACAAACAAGAAAGCCAGCAAGCAAACGATCAGGAAGAGACTACTGTGCCAGGTGAAGGTGCAGCCTTTTTGGTTGCAGCTGTGCCTGCTCAACAAGTGGAGGAATCGTTGCCTGCAACTGCAAACCAGGCCAATGTTGCCTTGGAGAACAGAGACACAGCCTCAACAAGCCTTCGGCCTGGCAGCTGTCATGCTCTTGATAACACACCAGCTGCAGCAAGTGGAGATGGTCCGAGCTTCGTGAACAGCAGCCACGCCGATGACCGATCCATTTTGAGCCACTCAAAGCCTGGGGACACCTCCGCAGCCGTCAATGGATCTGGAACAAAGACTCCGCGTCAAACTGACGAGAAAAATGTGTTACAGCGACTGGATGACTCTGCTTTAGTTTAGCTCCCCCATATACATGGACATAGCACTTGACCACGATAGCGACACTTTGCCAGAATCTATGCTGAACTTAAATATATACATCTTACCGTAGCCTATTGGGCTGGCAACCGAGTTATCTCTTTGGATTTTGCTCTTCAATGGCCAATACTTTTGACGCTTTTCTCCTTTCTGGCTGCTGCCTCACCTTGTTTTACAAATCTTGACACCCATGACATTCTTTCTATTGGTACTCATAACTTCTTTAAGGTTACTGAAGGTCCAGTCATTGATGCGCTACAACACAGAGTACATGAAAGTTTGAGAGCTTCAGAAGAAACTGGACATTTTAAAGAATGCGTTCAAAAAAATTCCTTATTTAGTAGATTTAGATCAAGGCGCTGTACACCGAAATGTCTCTTGAACAAAAAAATACATCACTAATCCCAACACACCAGTCTTCAATGGAACGTCGAGATTTTAAAGATGTTTTGTCGACTATACTGTTGGCTTCGTCAGTCAAGACTCAACACAGAAAACAGAACACTGTCCAGTAGAATTCATGTGAAAGAAGTGAAGAGGTGAGAAGGCGAGAATGACACTAAAGGAAAGAACAGACGTAAGACAACATTTAGGAATAGAGTAAGTGTAAAACAGGTGTAGTGACTATTCAGGGAATAAAAAAGGAAATCAGCTAACTTCAGAGGACAGCATTCCACATACGACTACAATCTACACTTCGCCTCTGTTCATTCTTGTTTTCGTTTGAATAATGAAATGCTTCTCTTTTTTCCTCTCCCATCTCTTCTTCAAATTGCCTGATGAATTACAGTTAATGTCCTCCAATGTATTTTATGCGGCTCCTGTTAGTTGTGCACATGTTCGGCTATCACGGACTTTGCGGCTTGGCCAAGATGAATCGCGTGACAGTGCTCTTTTCTCCTCACTCCAACTGCACACTGTATCTCACCAGCACATTCCTCCTCATAGGCCTTGCATTTCACTGAGTATCCTGCATTTATTGCTGTATCTTGTATCCTCGGCCACATTAAATCTGCACATTGTGTAAGGGGTTAAAAACCATGGTGTACACCTGCTGCTTTTGCTACCCTCCTGACCTCTTTGCTGGCACCATCAACAAATAGTATTGGAGTTGTCACCAAGGGGTCTCGATCCTGCGTTTCCGTGGGGGCCTACTGGTTGGTTCTACGTCACCAGTGTTAGGGAGCATAGCAAAAGTTCGCAGTAGCCCCACGAAACGAAGAACATTAGTTTCACTCAAAAACCCCTACCCCCTCCCGAAACGAAAGAGGGTTCGCACTCTGGGCTACATGCAGGCCAACCTGCTACAGCACAGCATACAAGACTTCTGCATGGAATGTCTGTGATTACACATTGCTCCGCAATCAGCTCAACCACATGTTGCTGTTGGGTTGCTGTTGCTGCTGAAATCGTCAGGTTGTTCGCCCTCCTCTGTAACATCTCTGTCCTCTCTTCTCCTTTCCTTTTCCCGCTGCTCTTTCGTCTGTTCTGCCCGGCGCTCCTTTCGGTGCATAAGGAGATCATGGCGATCATTCTCAGTGGCAGACATGATCAACCAAGTACACCCTCTCTTGCAAAGTTGCTTTGCAGGATCCGCTGCTAGCGACGGAGCACCTTCTGCTAACTTTGGAAGAGCCTTGCCTAGGGTCAAATCGGTCATGCATTCCAACCAGGACTTGTAATGACCTGGGTAGTGAGTGCTGAAAGTGGGAATGAAGACTCGACCACCGCAGCTTCGAATAAACTTCACCAATTTCTTCTCCTTTACAGGCCGCTGCGAGCAGTGTGCACAGGTCGTATCTTCACATATCATGAACTGCAGGTAGCTCAGACTGCGCACTGCATGACGAAGAACTGCAGCTCTTTCAGCCGGACCATGTACTTGGCTGTAACTGGAACTATTTTATGTACCAGCGCCTGGCAGTGTCATGCATACATGTGTGATCGAGATCACGAGCTTGTTTCTAGTACTTCCTACCTATGTTCCTGCGGCCACCCCCCGGCTGCGCAACCACACCTACGTGCGCCCACAATATTATCTATGTTGCGCATAGCAACTTTGACCGGCGCGGCGCTAACGTTTGTCTGCGCAGCATATCATGCCTTCATACGCGCAGCCGCGGGCGTAGCTGGCTAGCTGTGTAGCATAGATCTGCATCCGATGCGTACATCTCCATTGTATGTGTCGCCCAGAGTGCGGGTTTGAAACGAAACTGGACTTTGACCCCCTACCGTCCAAACGAATTTTCTTCGTTTCGCAGGGCTCCTGTGAACTTTTGCTATGTTCCCTTACCTGTCTGCTAACCGTCTTGTCCATCAGCTAGTACTTTCTTTGGTAGCTGTTTTCTACCATGACCTTTCTGATGCGATTCAACTACTTGTCCAAGACGTTTTGGTTACTGCTAACTGTGATTGCCCTGTTGGTAAGGCTGATAATCACGCTTGATTTCACAGAGCCTTGGATGGTGACAATTAAACGGCACGTACTGGTTAGGCTCAGGTGTGTCGCTTTTTGATATTCTTTCCCGAGAAGTTTTATATTCCTCTTGCCTTGTGAAGCCAGTCAGTATGGAGTGCAAACCCAAAAGACTGTCCATTCATTTAACCAAAAAACTTAGGATATCAGCACATTTTCCGAATGATCGCCATTTTTTTGAGATGTTTCACGAATGATGTCCGCCGATGTAAGCCCCTGTCGACTCAGAAGGTGCCCATGAGGCGGAATCTCGAGCGGCGAGGATTTTCGTCCACGAAAGAATCAAGAAATCATTGCAGACTCGCAATGTGGCCTCACCTTGTGCGGACCGTTCAAGACCAATTTTACGGAATTCGTGAACAGCTAAAGGAATATTTTGACAAAACAGAGAGGATTTGTCAGAGATCTACTGAATCGAGCTTCAAAAGGTTCAAGGAACGTCAGGTTCACAAGGTTGAAAAGTCGGGAGAACAAGCAAGTTGACAAGATGACATAGAACGTAGAAGACTGTGACACCAGATCTACTATGCGGACAACATGGGTGGTCAACTCCATGGACAAGAAACTTACAACAGCGGAGGATGACGTTCTTCCTTGAGGCCCGAAGGTCGCAACGGTTCCAAGAATGAATGTCTTTGGTTTTGCAGCACCAGTTAAGGCAGCTCTTGAGCTGTGTGTGGCCTCTGATCAAGATAAAGCGACTGCTCGGATAAAGATGTGTGACGCAATTTGGCAAGCGAAAATACCGCCCAACAACCTAAGTGCTGACGAGAGAAAAGCTCTGAAAGAACTGAAGGAAGACAGAGAGATTCAATTCATGCAGAGAAAGGGAATGCCACTGTTGTGATAACTATATGGGACTAAAACCGGAAAATTCATCACTTGAGGGATGAGTTAATCGATGACAGACAACTTTAGGACGTTCTTGAAAAAGACCCAACGCGGAAAACAGAAAGGGATCTTTTGTTACTGCTACGATGGTTACGAAACGAGATGAAAATAGAGGGTGCTGTTTATGGCAAAGTGAAACCATCTGAATGATCTACGGGTCTAGCAAGTGCGCTCTTCTCTACGGATGTATGAAGCTTACAAGCTGGAGAAAACTTGGCGACCAGTGGTTGCCACCTGCAGGACATCAATGTATGCTTTGGCTTGACACCTTGCCTCTGTCGGTCGTCCCTTTCGAAATATCAGAAGAGAATATTCTGAAGAATGTTGCTGATTTAGCCTACGTGCCGAATGGTGTGATGATCAGTAAGGACGAGGTGATGGTGAGTTTTGATGTGAAAAGCCTATTGACAAGTATCCCAGTAGTGAACAGCGACTGATTGCGCAGCCCCTTTCTTTCAGGATTGAACTGGCCTCGAGGTAAAACACCATTATTCCCTTCTTAGATTCTGGCTCACATCGAATTCTTCCGGGTATACCAGAGCACATATCACAAGCAACTGGATGGGGTCATCCCTCTCTCCTATCACTGCAGATATCTTCATAGTGTTGCATTTAAAGAGAAAGCATTTTCCACCTGAGTCCCCACGTCTTTGCCTCAAATTTGCGGTGAACATCCTCTTAGTCGTGAAGAAGGATGACGCCCCAATTATTAAGTGGTTCACAAGACAAGAGAATGGAGGACGTCTCAAGAAAGAATATTAAAATGGGATTCAAACTGATTGGTACTCTCACCATCCAATCTCTGTGAAATCAAGCGTGATTATCATGCAGTCTTTCCAACAGGGCGGTGACGTTATCAAGAAGCCTTTGACAAAGAGTTGAATTGCACCAGAATGGTAATGGCAGAAAACAGCTACCCAAGAAAGTTCGTGGACAAGACTATATGCAGACCGGTGACACACAGAACCAACCAGCAGGCCCACAGTGAAACGCAGGATCAAGACCCTTTTGTTACAACCACAGTACCATTAATTTTGTTGATGGTGCCAGCAAGGAGATCGGGAGGATAGCAGGTGTACGCTGTGCTTTTCTCACATCTTACACAATACGCAGCCTTTATGCCACCTGTGATTTGCTACCACAAGATACAACACCAAACACAGGACAGTCGGTGAAATGTAATATGGCTAGTGAGGAAGGAGTATGTTCATGAGACACTGCGTGCAGTTTGAGTGAGGAGAAAAGAGCACCGCAATGCAATCCGTCTCGACAAACTCGCAAAGTCCTCAATAGGCAAACATGCACACGACCAACAAGAGCTGCGTAAAATACATTGGAAGATTTTTACCATCATTTATTGAGCAAAGAACGGACGGGAGAGGAAAAAGAGAGGGTTTCATATATTCAAGCGAAAACGAAAAATGAACACATTCAAGCGAAAACGAAAAATGAACAAAGGCAATGGTGTACAGTGTAGTCATACACGGTGGAATGCAGTCCTCTGAAGTGAGCTGAATTTGCATAATATTTTATTACCCACATGTATTACTCCTGTTTTTCGCTTACTGTATTCCATCTAAGTCAGTCGGTTGTGCTCCCTGTAACTTTTCATGTGTCCGTTTACTCTTTCTGACTTTTCAGTTATTTCACCCGAGTTGTCAATCCTATTGGGAAGTGTTCTGTTCCGCTGTGTCTAGTTTTGACTGACGTGGGCAACGGCACAGTCGGCGAAACATCTCTAATATCTTGAAGTTCCACTGAACACTGATGTGCCGGGAATTAGAGATCCTTTCGAGTGTTTTCATTATTATACTCGCCACAGAGTCAACCAGCTCTATCTCATAACAGTTCCGGCTTCTTCGTGGCGACTATGGAGCTTGGGGTTTCCCTTTTACTTGATTTCTTTGATTTAAGGGTGGCACCCCTATGCCACAGTCACACCCTTCTGAGACTTGTAGTCCACTAACACCCTCCTTAATTAGGTCATTATCTCCTAGCAACCGAGGATGGCCGTACGTGTTGAGCCGCGCACGTGCGTGACTCTCTTGTTTTGACTCGAATCTTGTCTCTGTTCGCTCTCGCTCTTCTGTCTGTGGGTGACGGTTACACTGGTAGCAGAGGATGGTTATCATGGAGTTTTTTTTTTGTTGCTTCGGTTGTTGCTGCACTCCTGTTGGGCATTCTGTTCGTGTGTCATTTCTTCGGCAAGACCCGAAGCCGAAGTGGACTCCCTGACAGCACGCCGGGTGTCGAAGGGCTCTGGACGCCGAAGACTAGTTGTCGCGAGGACTTCTCGTACCCACAACGGTGCAGAAGCCCCAAGACCTTCGGTGGTCAGCCACACGAGCTGCGGGAATGGATTTTTTCGACAGAACTTCTGATACGGGCAAATAAACTCACAAGCGATCGGCCAAGTGGATTTTGCCTCCTCGTTTCTCGAGGGCAAAGCACTCCTCTGGTACCTTTCCTGTCCGACTCCGGGAGGACTTTCAGTGATTGGATTTCGTTGAAACAAGGACTGAACCGGACCTTTGGCCCGCTGGATGCCGACGAGGACGATCGGTTAACACTGTTTGCCCTTGCACAGACGGGGGCCTTGGAGGACTATATAAGGGAGTTCTCTCGCCTCAGTCTCAACGTCACGGATTTGGACCAGCATTGTCGAGCGCTACTTTTTGTACGGGGACTCTCAGAAGGTCTGCGCCGTAAGGCAATGCGTGAACACCCTAGAACATTGTCAGAAACCATTCGCGGGGTGCGTACGGCTCGTCGAAACATGACACCGACCCGGGAAAGTGGCTTGCGCAGCCGTCAACGAAGGACGCGGGACGGTAGGACGGCTGAAGGAACGGCTGCTAGCCAGCACTCGGCATCCTACGGGCAAGCCAAGAAGAAGTGATGAAGAGCGAGCTAAGCTTATGCGGGAAGGTCGCTGTTTCAAGTGCCGAAGCCCAGGACACTTTTGCCACAAGGCCGCATGCCTGTTCCCTTTAGCAGCATCCACTGGCTGCACTGTCCGGAAACCCCATCAGATGCTACTTGGTCAGATGATAACGTCGAGGAGCCTGAAGAGGCTTTTTTCCCCACTCCTCCATTGTTTGGAATTCCGTTCCTGGCAGATTACAAAACATTCAAAACACCTCTACATTTAGGGTTGAACTTGAACAACACTGGAACAATTACAAATACATTGTTGACAAAGATATTCCTATCTAACCTTTGATGTAGTTCAGAGCTCCCTACATTTTCTCT